>JAEAOA010001058.1:430000-560000 GCA_016746295.1 Potamilus streckersoni | reverse complement strand
AACTGTTTGCCATACCAGTTGACTAAAGTATGAACAATGTATACAGGAATTCTAATTTCCAGCAACTTTTTTAAGAGTGTCAAATGATTGACTCTATCGAATGCCTTACTAGCGTCTAAAAACATGCAAATACTGGGCTGTCATGTTCCACATAATAGCTAACGGTTTTCTTAAAGGCATAAAGACATAAATCTGTAGAATGCTGCTTTTTAAATCCAAACTGATTATCATAGATTAAGACTTCGCATCTTTGTAGTATGATGCATTCGAATAGTTTTGAGATAATAGTCGTAAGAGCTATAGGTCTGTAGTTATTTTTGTCCGCTAGATTACCAATTTTGCTTTTTAGTAGCGGTATAATTGTAACTTTTGTGAAATCTCTTACAAGAAAAAGATTTATGTCTCATTCTACAATGTTAACCAAATACATTTCCTCCCATAAATATAAACTGAAGCACCCATTGTTCGATCAGTGAAACTAACATGCGGTTAGAAATTTCTAATGCAATCTTTTTGTGCAAAGTGGAAAACATTTATCTCAAAAGGAACACAATAATATATTCGGTAAATTTTATAATTGATGAGGTGTCCTTGAAGAGAAAAGATTGTTGTTGTAGGGCTTAGCGCCTTTTTTCAGCACACGATAGGCTATTCATGGCGGCCAGTATTAATGGTGGAGGAAGAAACCGGGAAATCACCGGAAAGAACCATCGACCCACGAGAAGCTACTGGCAAGCGTTATCACATATCCACATTCACCAAATCCTAGAAAAAGCAAAGCAAAAAATAATAAATTTAGATCATACCTTGACAACCAGGCACGCAATTCAGATAATGCGTTCCTCATTGCGACTTAAGGGTCATGCGGTCATCGGAGTAATGACGATCATACATATTACATTATTTCAATGTCAAATATCAATGCCATTGTGAGAATATACTGCAGATATTTAAGGTCAGTATGACTCCTAGTTCCCAGCAGTACATGGAAAGGTTTTGTTATAATATACATATATAATATATACATTCTCAATATATATATATATATATATATATATATATATATATATATATATATATATATATATATATATATATATATATATATATATATATATATATATATATATATATATATATATATATATACATGTGTGTATGCCTGTGTGTGTGTGTCGATTCAGCAATGAAACACAGGTCGCGTACAATTTATAAGACATATGTGAAGTGTTATTACGTGCCAGAAAAATAGTATGCGTAAGTCAATTGTACCTGTTAAATTCCAACTAAACAATGGTATCTCTGGATTTTTCGTACCATGTTACAAACCATAACCACAATTTTAATTGATCTTAGATACGTTGATATATGAAACTAAGCGTACGTGCATTGATCAGGGTAATGCCTTATTTGTTTAATGTTTTTGTTGGCTATATTAAACTGGAAAAAGAAACAGATAGTATTTCTTTATGGACATATACAAAGAACCTTCAAAATGCATTAATGCAGTAAATAATTAAATTAGTATTTGTTTAAAAATATTTGTATTTAATTTTTAACAGATTAATGAAAAGGAAAAGAAAACGTCTAAATTTATAACGGAAGGTAAACATTTTCAGACAAATAAATACAATATTTACTGTACAAAACTTGCTATAACATATGAATATTGTGTATAGGGCTATCATTCGTATGTGCTTGGGTATATACTTGTGTACTAATATATCTCTCTTTGCATGCATATATGTCCGTAAGCAACCGTATGTACAGATGTATGCAAAATTGTGTATGCATGTATACAGTTCAATATGTATTATAACATCGAAATTTATGGATAAATTGATTTATAAGGATATGACAAATTGATACTGCATCATATCACAGATGAGTTTAAAAAATAATCTTTAAACGATATTTGTCATAAGATGTAGCCAGCAATAATTCAATGATGTACGCAAAGTATTTAGTATTGAAAACTACTATTGGCTGTAGTTCACGTTAAAGAATGGCAAGTTTCAATTTATAATAGCTCTTGGTTCTAATAATTCTTTATTACATACTACTAGTGTATGATTCGGCCAGCATACAAACATATATAGAGTATAGAACGTCAAGAATTGTCCCAAAATCTGCCATAGAAAATAATTGAATATTAGGGTTTTCTAGTTTAATTAGAGATTAAGCCAACTATGCCTTAAAAACTCCATGAACTGGAGTGTTCAGTAGTGATTTTAGATCTAAACGTAATCCTACATAAAAACGTAAAATTGTTTTCTGTTATGACACCGATGTATTGTCCTCTACTATTGTAAAAATGTATTATTTTATAATACTGTCCCAATGTATTTTTTTCTACTATTGTACCAATGATATACCAAGGCTCCAACGTTTTAACAAGGTCATCAACATCCTTAATCAAACAGTATATCACATAGCGATAAACAGTCAGACGAATAGAAAGTTTACTGAAGATCTTTAATGAAAAATTATATCATATTTCGTAATGAAAGTGAATTGCTGAACTCCATCGCTGTCATTTACTTTTGCATAGAATTTATTGTCTTCTGGTTGTTTGCATAACTGAATTGTCTGGCACACCGTCAGTGATATTCTTTGAGGACAGCTGTAAGTTGTGTAAAATATCTTCTGACTGGGATTTTTTTGATGATTACCAAGCAATTGAAAACAAGTATTGTCTTCTTGATATGCCTTAATCACATAGTACCTAATGAGCTGACTGTGAGCAAAGCAACGCAAAGTCATGTCTGAATGTCGTATTGGTACGAAAGGTTGGATATACCTACATACAGTTTAGACAAACTCCAACATCCTCCATGCCTTTAATTCACAACTTGTTGTACATAAGCGGCACTCTCATGATAATTAGATGAAAACAATTAACAGTAAAAGAAATTTAGCAAAATTAAACATAAATATAACACAAAGAACCAAATCGAGTGCCAAAATATATTTGCAATGATATACATCGTTTGAATTAATATGTATCATTAGTAGTATAGACAAATACATAAACAAATATAAAGTGGGCTCTAACTTCACGGTACCAATTTCTTACATGACGAGGACCTAAAATATTCAGCAGGGTAAATCATCAAGTCTTAAGCTGTATGTTTTACGCATAGTGCTGTGTTGTAGGATCTATAGTGCATGGTACATATTTCGAAACAGTATTTTAAGCACCAATAATATTTCTGGTCTCATATTAATTCATTGCATATTCAGCATGTATTGTGTAAGTTTGCATTTGACAAGACTCATGTATATGCGTAAAGTTCAGATTCTAAGCATGAGAGAAGCACCAAGCTCGAAGCTAGAACACAAATCTCAATGCCTTTCGAAAGGTTAATAAAATTATCATGTGCTTGTATTATTTACATTGTAATTTATGTATCCTTAAAGATAAATATGGCTACTTCATGTATAGGTTTAGTGAACTACAAAGCAAGAAAGGGTTTAAGGTTAAGGAGGTAATACTATCATTCATTGGAGTAGCCGTAAAAGTTCTGAATGTCTTCCTGAACAAATATATGCAGACAGACCGTGCAGGTGGATGAATTTAGAATTATCCTTATTGCACCTTTGTTTTCAGTACCAAAAGGGTGTTTTTCAACGTGTGTTATTCAAGTCTAATGGAGTAATAGAAAAGTAGCATATTAAAACTAAATGTATGAGAATTTGTTAATGGTATAAGTATTTATGCCTATAATGTGTCTTTTTTGCAGTGACTTCCTGTTTCATACTGGAAAAGTTGTCTATGCCGATACACTAAATTACATGAGCATATAATAACCATGTTATGATTGAGCCAATTCCATTGTAAGATGAATACCCGCATGACGCTAATTTTAGTTCATCGGATATCATATCCCGAAATAACAACAATATAACACTATAATTTCCTTGTGCGATCTCCCTAACGGAGATGAATCGTGGAAACTACGAAAATATTTAATAAATATATATCCAGCTGGGAATGTACTTCGGACTTGTCAAACTATATTACAATATTTCGAGCACAATACGGTTAAATACGTTATCGTTTTGAAAGAATATTTTGAGGTCAGAAAATTGTCCAGGTGTTAGATTAATCTGTCCGAAAAATTTGAAATCTTACACTATGTACATGATCAATCACTAAAACGGACATGTTAGAGTACCCGCCTCTGATGCGGAAGGTCGTGGGTTCTTCCCCGGTTGAATTATACCAAATGTCACAGAATAAGGTTATCCATAACTTGGTTTTGCATTGAAACTATTTTCCATTTTTGTTCGTTGTGCAAGCATACAACTTTACCTGGGGTGAATCACTTGCCACCAGGTAAATTGATATCGACGTTATATGCGGCGGAAAGTCATGGGATAACATGGTATACATGATCATGACTATTAATCACTCCTATGGACTTGAGCTTGATATATTTCTTACTGAGACACAAGTCATTTGGATTTTGTCAGTGGTTTGCGTAATTTCCATCATCGTCTCAGGCCATAGAAGTAAGTGTCAATGTTTTCTTTTATTCTTTTTGTGAAAACTTTTCTCTATTTTGTGCTATTTTTGGTAATGAAGCTTTATTACGTTGCGTGCTTTATTATTACCATTTTGATAATAACTAGTTTGGTTTTGTTGTAGCCTATTTTGACACTATTGGACACTAGGGGGCACTATGGAAACTTAGTGGACACTATATGAGCTTAGTGGACACTAAAGGAGGCTTAGTGGACATTATTGGAGCTTATTGGGCATTATTGGGGCTGACGGTGCCTTGCTGGAACTGACGATGTCTTATTGGAGACTCAGTGTCTGATAAGAGCCGACTGTAGCTACCCAGGGTTGGATTATCTTTCTGTATTGCGACAGGTTGTCTTTCCGTATGAATACATGTATGTATGTGAATTCATACATATAAGGGATATGCGATGTATATGAACGTGGGTAGATAAGAAAAGGATCTAGTGAAACTGCAGAGTTCTAGTTTGTACATAGAATAAACTGTAAAGTAAAAGTTTCTAAAGTAAATAACTATTCCAGTTTAGAATGAAGTGTATCCATCTGTTTGTGTATTTAGTTAAACACAATAATATTTAGTCGAAAAAATAGTAATAACATTATGAGTATTACTCATTTTCCGTTGTCTGTTGTATCTCAAGAGATTACGTGAATCTCAAAGCTTGGTGTATTACAAGAGATTACGTGAATCTCATTTTTACATAATACATGGTTTATTTGTACCCCTCACTTTAGACTAGAGGCCAAAGAATCATAATTTTGTATTTTTTAAAATTCTTTATCAATTTGTCAGTGTGTGTAGGATAATTTGCATCAATTGTAAGATAAGAGTCTGAGATTCAGTATATTTGATTTATATTCAGACTCACGCAGGCACACATACATACATTATATATATATATATATATATATATATATATATATATATATATATATATATATATATATATATATATATATATATATATATATATATATATATATATATATATATATATATATAGCTGCCTTGCTTGGCGCTCAGCATTAATAGGTTAGGGTTAGTACTGATAGGCATGGTGTCAGGATAAAGTGACTGGGTAGGACACCATGCTACAAGTCCGCGGCATGATGCCCCAGTGCTAGACATCGCAATATACTACCACACAGCACACATCGTAGATATGACTGCAAAAGTTTTAAAGCTACGTTAAAAATAATAATCACATCACATAATCACATGTCAAATGACACGAGGTCCAATGACGTTGGTGGATATAAAGTGATTTTCAGGATTGTGTCTCGGTGTGGGATACAATTTCAGGTGTCATCAACATCAACATATTTACTTGTACTGCATTACATATGAGTGATTGCACCTTTCAGCATATAAATGAATTTCCGCCTGTTTAAATTCTTCCAAACGTCTATTATTATGGGGAAATTACTCGAGCAACATTGCCGTCGCGTGACTAATCGTCAACAGATTCCCACTTGAAAGTATGAGAAATATTGTATCTGACTTCTGTTTACCATCAGTTTATTTATACCTAGGACTCACAAGTTACTATGGGCATGCACGTTGACATGTGGAAAGTTTGGTGTGTGCTTGCCCATCCATTTATGTTATGCATAGTCTTACATAACATCGTAAAGTATATGATCCGAAACAAAAGTCAAAGACAATTGAAAAATTTTTGCATCCAAAAAATTACTGTTGTAAATACAAAATCATTAACTTTGCTAATGGGTAATATATCAGAGGAAACATTACATAATACCAAAAGTATGAAGGACAAAGACTTTTCTCTTTTCAATGGATCTGCATTTAAGTATCTGCAAAGTCCCAAAAAAGAACGAATTTACTGAAATGCTTGATATGGAGGCTTGAAGTATTATGAGGAATTTACTGTCTCCACTTCTAGTACTTTTAGTGGCTCTCTTATATTTTTCTTGTATTATTGAATGCGATATGGTATAAAATGGGTATATTATTAGATACAAATTATCCAAACCACAGCGGAAATAAAGAATCTAGATGCGGCACATGCAAATAATATCGTTTGGGGAAACGACCGCTGCGATATATTCATTTTACATGTAGAAAAAGATAGAAGTTTTGTCATGGATAGATTGAACTGAACATCACCTGTGCGTTTGCCTTAGCGAAGACGACCGTCCTTAGGGTCCTAGATTGAACAAAGTAATAGTGGTGCTTACAAAAAGCAAGAAGTTAATTGTATTTGCCGACAGTTTTATAGATAAAAATAGTATAACATATTCTTTCTATTGATGTTATGCATCTGATGATGATGTTTTATATTTTCTTTTAGAAATGTTACTCTGTCTTATGAGATCCAGTCTCGTCTTTCTTAAATTTAGTTGTCTGCATCCTCCTGATTGAAATATCCATGAAGGAGACCATTCTTTTTTATCATTTAAGGTGTGTTTGTTTCTGCTTTCTTTGTCCAGATACATTATTCTCTAGGAAACAGTTCGATATAAATCCGATCAAATTCCAGAACCAAGGATATCATCTGTGAATGCTGTGCATGACTGATACTGATGCAAAAGAAGGCAATACGAAAGTAATGGTATTGGAATAGTCTGTATTTCATGGTGTGTGCCCTATACAGGTTAATGGCCACCACTGTTAACATAGTGATAACGCACCTGTATGTCTGCCTGGTTCATTTCCATCCCTCTAGTTAATTCCAATATGTAAATAATTACATCGGTCCACGGTCAAGCCAGACGTTAGGTACGTTTCGTTTTGAACATGTAATTGATAGGGTTGTATATCGAATAACAACACGTTCATAACGTTATTGGACCTACGTTACTTTAGCAATATAGTTGTGTATTGAAAATTCATCGCAAATATACACAAAGTTCTGTTCAAAATTAACAAGATGCAGATAACACAAAGAGAAAACTTCGATAAGGATACGCATAGTGATAACGCGAAGGTGAACGACAGTCGATATTATCTAACGCAGATACATACAACTGTTAAATTTGATAATAGCATTACGAGTTACGAAATATAAATCAATCAGCTCTTTCAAAGTGTGCCCTTATACATATATGAACTAATTTATCCAGGTCATTGAATAATCTTAGCAGTTAAAGTCCCTTGAAATGGGTAAATAATGGATCGTAACACAGCCGTCCATTGTTAATTCTGGTTTTACTTATTCTTTAACAATCAAAGAACCAATAGCGTCTTAATCTTACTATAAACATGTTCTTAACTTTACGATAATGGATATTATTTCGCTCAGACAGGAAATAAAAAGGAATGGAATAGACAAAGATAAGAAAGAGGAGGAAATGAACTAGGTGGATGAAAGCCAGAGATAATCAGCAGTAAGCAAAAATAAAGCGGTCAGCTAGCATAGGGGCTTCAAAAGCGTTTATTAGCTTGTAGTAAATACTCATTATCCATAGTTTTTAATTATTAAGTCACAATTAATCTCTCTCTCTCTCTCTCTCTCTCTCTCTCTCTCTCTCTCTCTCTCTCTCTCTCTCTCTCTCTCTCTCTCTCTCTCTCTCTCTCTCGTAAACTTGTTTCAAATTCATGCTTGTACATGTGAGCAATAGTACCTGTGTATTTGATGAGCGGAAAAATTTATCGCAATACGTTTTCACTCTACACGCACCCGGAAAGTTTTCACTGCATTTTATTTATGTGGATTTCGCTTCGTAAACTATTTAAATGTCTTTATTTATTTTAGTAAGAGCAGCACCTCGTTTGCTAGTCCGATCGGTGGAAGATTTTTGCACCCGTCGAACACTTCGATAATGTCAGAATTTAACAAGCCTTAATATTATCAAAGGAAACAACCGTGTCAATCCTACGGACTCGATTTCAAAACTTACTGCCTTTTATTTTTAATACATTCGTGTTATAATCAACCTGAGCTTCACGAAATCTATTTAACCTTCAGTCAGTGTTTGGAAACCTCATGCTATGCAATTTGATTGTATCTGACAGATATAAACATACTATTATGTTTCTCACAGCAAATAAATGCCTTAGTTTTTCTTCAGTTTTGGAAAATGGTTTTTAAACAATGTATCATTAGAAACGTTAACAAAATATAGGATTCCAGAACAAATATTGAATGAAATAAAAATCAACACACATTAAGTCGATTAAGTGCTATGGATACAAAATTATATCCTCACTGAAAACAAAATTGGTATCTGATTCGTAAAATATCAGCTACCTAATTTCCCATTTTCGTAAACTATAACAAAGTAAAGTAAACATGTTATCCAAAATGTAGAATACACCCATATTCTCTGCTAAGTTCTTCTTATAAAACGGTATTTTCAATTATTCAATTACCCAAATTCTACTTTAAGTAAAAACATATTTTACTGAAAAGGGATTAATGGTTTATTGCTCTGTCATATTTCCCTTTTAGTGAAAATATTAGGAGAAAAATACCTCATTCTCAGTTTTGTATCAACGTGATGACTCGTACCAAATAGTATTCTGATTATCAGTAACTATAGGCTAAACTCATGTAGAGACAGACAAGTTGAGTTTTTCAAAAACAGTTTTTTATTATTTGTTTGTTTCTTATAAGTTTTGTACATGCTTTTGAAAGAGACTCATTATGAGTCGAAAGCGTTCAGGCTACTAGTCTCACGCTGTTCGACGTCAGTTTATTGCATCTTTTTCAATCAATCCCTGACACACGTAATCCCTTCCTGGATCCAGTGCGCTTGAAAGAATTGTTATTTGCCATATGATTGGTATTCTTTATATATATATATATATATATATATATATATCTATATATATATATATATATATATATATATATATATATATATATATATATATATATATATATATATATGTGTGTGTGTGTGTATGTGTGTGTCAGTTTAAAGCAATCCCATAAATCGGCTATACTCTTCTGTTTTCTCCAGTTGTATGTCAGAGTTGCAATTTCGACATGCACATGTAGGTTATGCTTCAAAATTGTCTGGTGGGGTATTTTCCGTGTCCCGGATGTGGTTGTATTTTAAAATGGTTATTAGTGGTGGACTTGGATTTGACGAAGGTTTTATTGGTCTGGATTCTGGCTCAGTCATGTCATTTTCAAATTCACTGTCATGAAGTTGAGCTAAGACTTCAGCTACTTTGCGAGGCGATGGACCAAGTTTATGCCTCTTACTTTTCTTTCTTTCTCCACGAAATGATGCGATATTTCATCCTAAGTGCAAATAATAAAATGACTATATTGAAATGTCACGGTTTCCTTTATTTCAATAAAAGGTCAATATCCTGCCTATATTTAGGGTCGGTGTCTTCCCTCCATGTATTTATTTCACTCTCAATCCGAGTATATGGCTAGTAGAGCCAACAAATATCGATCATCTGATCAGAGCTTTCCGATGTGTCATACAAAGCTTTTCATTAGAGAAATTGGCAGACTATTCGTTCTCGTTCTGTAATAAAAGTCAAGATATTTACTATATCTGCCAGACGACATTTGTCTTCAAAATGTCCACAACGTTAAAGGAAGACCGGTATCAAAAGAGACAAAAGTCAAGTTACGTGTTATTATTTTCTAGAGAAAGGACATTGTTCTACAGACTGCACTAAGACACAGCAGGAGCAGGAGGACAATGATCTGAACAGGAATAAGTACCTTCCAAAAAGGAAGAGCTCATACAAGTCCAGAAAGAGACGAAAGAGAGGAAAAGAAGACGGCGAGAATACAGAGGAAGACGAGAATGACACACCTGTTACAATGAAGAAATTCAAAACAGTGAGAAACTGAAAACCAAAAAATGAAGTCAAAATTAACATTTTAAGTGATTTGTTGTGACATTAGATTGTATCTTTTAAGAATATACACCACAAAGTAAAACGTACGTTTCTCTTAGATTTGATTTTTAGAATAAGGACCTAAACTTATGCAATCGCACATGTTCATAATGGAATAAAACATGCAGGTAGAGAAGGAAAAAGTGGAGAAGATACGAATAAAACAAGAATGTAGTGAAGAAAATAAGAGGCTTGTGGATGAGAAGAGAAGATAGAAATTACAAGACAAATGAGAAGCCCAAAGGCCTTTCCAGGGCCAATCTATTGTCTCAAAATGATTTGCTCTCTTGCCTAACCGATGTTTTGGTGCGATAGAATTATGCTCATCGTCATGATTCATGTATTTGTTTTGTTGTATATGTCAAGTTATATGTCCCGCCCCGCCAGGCGATGTTTGTCTTTTTTTGTATTAATATTAAACGAGCACGTTTGTATGCGTTTGTTTGTTTTCTTTCCTCCTTAACAAAAACCGTACTTGCATGTGTGTGTGTATATGTGTGTTGGCATGTGCTTTTGTGAAATAGAGTGTACGTTTGTGTATGTGTTTATTTTCTTCATTTAACAGAAAAATGTTCCCTAAATAACATGTGTTGTATGTAAACGTGTGTGTGATTGTTTTCTTCCTTTAACAAAAACGGTCTTAAAAATGTGTATGTATATGTATATATGGGTTTGTATGTGTTTGTGTGCTTTTGTGTACGTTTGTATGTGTCCATGTATGTGTTAGTTTTCTAACTTATGAAAAACTTAAAATGTGTTTATGTGCGTGTGCATTTTATTTATTTGTGTGCGTGTTCGCATATGTTTGTATGTGTGTGTGTATGTTTATGGGTATGTTTGTGTTGCCTTTCTTAACAAAACGTGTGTTCATGTGTTTTCATAAACACAGATCTGTGTGCATGTGTGCGAATGTGTGTATATGTGCTCGAATCTGTCTGTGTGTGTATGTGTTTCCTTGTTCCCTTTACAAGACGCTGATCCCTTAACAACAACAAAAGTATGCGTGTGTGTTTATACGTGTTTATTAGCATTAGCGTACGTGTGAATGTGTGTTTGAGTTTCTATGTATGTGTTTTTCTTCCTTCATCAAAATATATCCCTTAGCAAAACAGTTGGATATTGTTTTTGCGTATATTGTGTGCAATTGCGTATATTTGTGTGTGTATGTGTGCGCGTGTACGACTGTATGTGTATGTTTTTTATCCCTTATTAAAACGAACTTGTCCTAAAGACAAAATAGTGTGTGTGCGTGTATGTATTGTGTATGCACACATTCGTTTGTATGCATCTTTGTATTTGAGTAGACGCGTACGTTTGCATGTGCTTGAATGTTTTTCTTCCCTTAACAAAAACTCTTGTCCCTCCTCAACGTGTTGTGTGTCACCGTTGAGATAATTATAATTATGTAATTATAACCATTAGCGCTTTCGCTGAGATGATTGTACGTAACGTTGTGTTTAGCAGACAAATAGTTTTGATTCTCCAGTGTTATGATAACGGATAATTAGGACAATGTTAGTATAAGATGGTTAGTTTGTACAAAATTAATTTTAGATTTTATTTTAATTTTAGATTATCATCACTATTAATTGTTTGGGACGTCATTATATGACTATAACGTTACATGTCCCGCCCCGCCAGGCATTATATATACTTTTTCCACTACTGTGCTCAAAAAATGTCATCCCCTTGCAACAGTGTTGTTAATCAACAGTACAGTGACATCACCCAGCCTGTTTCATTCTTGCTGTCCCTATACAGGTACAATGTTATGTCACTATACAGGCCCAACCTTTTGTCAGTGTAAACTTTTTCAGTCCTTCGCCGTGAAAAGCTACAACGCTTGGTGGTGTGGGACATATAACTTTATGAAACGCATGGAGGACATTGTGTCCAATGTCCAGTACCATGACCTCATTATTCTATCGTCCCTATACAGTCCCAATCCATTGTTGATATACGTCCTTAAGTTTCGTTATCTTTGTTCCTATACATACCCAATCAATTCAATTTCCCGTGTTTGTATGCAGACCCAATCTATGTTAAACGTTATTTATCCATATATAGATCCAACATTTTATCCGTATACAGGCCCAGTATTTCCTACGTTAGATTCACATTATCTGTAATCTAACCATGGTATTTTGACCACTTTAAATTCCCATTGACTGTAAACAGCCATCGTCCGTTTTTGACTAGGATTTCCATTCTCTCTCTCTCTCTCTCTCTCTCTCTCTCTCTCTCTCTCTCTCTCTCTCTCTCTCTCTCTCTCTCTCTCTCTATATATATATATATATATATATATATATATATATATATATATATATATATATATATATATATATATATATATATATATATATATATATCCCTCTATTACAATCCCCTTGATGTTATTCAGACCCAAAAGTGTCTATTCATGTCCAACATTTTTATCGCTAGGAGAGCCTAATAATTTGCCACGTCAAATTCCTTTTGACGCCAGAGTTGCCCAGACATTTTTGTATGGACATTTCAACTGTTGCTAGAGTGCTCCAATGTACTACTTATGTTTTGTATAACTTGTAAAATGTATTAAAACATATTTGTTAGGTAATGAAACAATATACCATTTATATTCAAGCGTTCAGCAGGATGAGTGTCACAAGATTTGGCTGTCTAGCTTTCAATCTTCCACAAACATGCATACAAGAATAACTGAATGTACGCCTGTCTCAGACTTGATGTCAACTTATATAAAATATAAGTGAACGTAAAAAAGTATGTAATTCTCATTAAGCTTTATTTGCCTTACATGTTTTGTATTCAAGAGTTATTTTATATAACAATAACAATTATGGAAATATTATTACCTGAAAAAATCAAAACTATTTATAATCACATTGTTTTTAAGTTTTATTGCAATACGTTGAATAGATTTGTAAAATTGCACAGAGAAACATTTCCCGATATAAAGTCGCTTAAGATATCGAGGTTTAGTTCATTCTTGTACCCTGTAAAAAAAACAAATATATATATATATATATATATATATATATATATATATATATATATATATATATATATATATATATATATATATATATATAT
The DNA here is from genome assembly GCA_016746295.1 of Potamilus streckersoni. NCBI lineage: Eukaryota > Metazoa > Mollusca > Bivalvia > Unionida > Unionidae > Potamilus > Potamilus streckersoni. Next base: position 546,552 of record JAEAOA010001058.1, on the reverse strand, counting down.
ATATATATTAAGAGAAATTGCGGACATTTGATTTGAAAATCAATCGAAAATAGCAATAAAAATTTAAGAATTTTGTATACGATATATAATACAACCGAAACTCATACGCGTATAGTTGATCGCGGCATGTGATACGTGGGTTTGCATTTTATAACTTGTTTCATTTTAAATGGTATATTTATCTGAAAAAGAATTTTATGATTTGCTGCTATCAAAGCAAAACCTAAATGAAAACAGAAAGAGAGGAAAGAAGAACAATATAACACAATACCACAATCAAATGATTACAAAATGTTGTCATGAAAAATTATTGAGCCATATTTCTACTGGAAAATAAACAATGGCAATATCAAAATGTTTGTATGATAAGCATAGCATAAATAATCCAACACAGAATCACGTGTCTTTAGAAACGGCTTATGCCCTTGCATTTTTCGAGTGCAATCATTGTACTTATCTTACAGGCAGTCTTTTTTTTACTGTTTTCAAAAGTACGCTTCATGCTGCTGGTTATACATGTTCAAAGATAAATTTTTAAAAAATGCATTTTTATAATGTAATAAATGTCACTGGAATGCTAATTTTAACACAAACGCATTTATTATACGAAGACCTCTTTCGGAATAATTTTTTTACATCACGATATCCTCAATTTCCCTACACGATGATTCTAGTTTGATACGACATTTAGTTAAATATATGTGCAAAACTATAACTTGATCTCTTAACGTCTTGTTGTAATTAGTTCTGGTTTTATTTTCTGGGCAACAATAATGAATTAACTGTCATTGTCATACGGAGCATACTATCCGCTACGCACGTGATTATGTTCATGAGCAGATATCATCTGCGTGAGAGGCACACTTACCATTAATATTCTATTCCCCTCCTCCTGTTTTGGATTCCTAAGGAATAAACATATTAATTATTATAAAGTAGTAAGACATATCTACAATCTGCGTACTTGTGATCTTCAATTTTTTTTTCGTTTACTGTGACCACTGGTTACAACCTTAATGGAAAGAATTTAGTTAATGCTGTATGACACATGCACTAAACCAGAATATCAAATATTGTTTAATTTGAGGAGGATACAACATTCCGAAATGAAAATGATCAATTTAAATTTGCATAAATATTGATTAATTTGGCATAAAGATATGCTTACTTCGAATCAATAATTGGTCTAATACTTCACATAGTAATCTATTTACCTAGCCATTAATCTTTATTGATTTCCCAAAAAAGTGAAACAAAGCGTATATTAGATGCCATAATATTTATCAAAACGCACAAAACTTCAAATGTTCACGGTCGTTTTGTTCTTTTATAAACCATAGCATATCTCAAATCTAATTTAAATCTTTATCTCATTTAGGTAAGTGTTTATTTTCGGAATGTACTTACCCCAACAACAGGGTCCTGTGCACCACCCGACTCCTGCGTTGTACCCTTTTGAAAATGAATACATATAATTATAATTATTACTTTTAAGTAAACATATGTACGTTACCTGTTTGAAGAATCAAGGTAATAGATGCATTTTTGTCCATGAATTTGATCGAACACGGAAATAATACTTTGTCCTGTTATTATGTCATAGTTTGTATATGATAAATGTTCACATCTTAGTCGAATGATTTTGAGTTACCTGCCTTAATAATTAAGAAATTCTAATTGATTTGTTGGTTTTCACACTAGTTTAATGTTCAGATGGAAAAGAATATAAATTGTGAACAGTGGAGTTTACATCCAGTCCAACTTAATTTTAAATCTTTTTACGTTCAGATGAAAAGAAACATAAACTTTGTTTCTATCTTGATTGTTTTATGGTGGTATTTTGCATACTCCTGAGACTTGTAATCCTAATCTACTCACATCACTTTTCACTTCATTCCCAGCCTATTGAAAAGGAAGATATATAGATCATGTAATATTTCCTATATAGATCATGTAATATTTCCATATATATATATATATATATATATATATATATATATATATATATATATATATATATATATATATATATATATATATATATATATATATATATATATATATATATATATATATATATATATATATATAAAGAGAGTAAGCTTCAATGTTTTCAGTAATTCTTCAATACGACGAAGACTATATTAAGGCGTAGAGTAAGGTTTCTTCCGTTTATCAATAGTGTGTTAAATAATTTTATTAAAATCATCGAAATATCAAATTAGTAAATTCAAATGACCAAGAAAACAAAAGCAAAACAGTCACAATTGAAACAACATTTTTCCCCGCTGTTTTCTTTTCATGAACAATTGTATCTTTGTTCTAAAACTTTATCTTAAGTATTCACGTGTATTGTTTCTAAATGTACTCACTTCAGGCTCTCTTGCCACCACTTTTCCAGCCTATAACATAGAAAATTATATGGTGATCCACACACTTTAATATTCCTTTACAATACTGGATTTATGTAATAGCCATATAAGATAATGTTGGGATACTATAATATCAGGCTACAATGGAATACAATATCGACTTAAAGAGACAATTGTGGAATATCATACTATATACTGAATACAATCCTGGACTTCCATAATATCCACCAAAGAAACTATCGGAATACTATCTTATGTGCTAAGAAAATATAGAAAACTATAATAACCATTAAACACTTTACATGAATACTATACCATCCTTTAAAAATAATGAAGGTGTACCATAAGATCCACTAAAGACAATCCTTGAATACTGTATTATCCGCTAACAGCAATGCAGGAATATTATAAAATCCCCTGGACAATGCTGAAATACTATATTTTCTTGTATTGATAATCACGGAATAGTATAGAATACACTAAAGACAATTTGGAAATACGATAATACGATACTTTCCGCTAACAACTACCCTTTAAATTATTTTTTATCCGCGAAAAAATAAAGCCTGAATACTAAAATATCCACTAGAAAAAATGTTGGAATAATATAATATCCAATTAATATAATGTTTGGATATTATAATATCCACTAAAGACAACGTTGAAATAATTTAATCTCCACTAAAATGGATTTTAGTAATGAAAGTTTGGAAATGACAGATAATTCAAGACACATTTATGCTTAATGTGAGCGTTCCTATAGGATTTGGGTGGTTATGTAAAATCGTGTTTTTGGAGGAGAATGGCCAATCAACTGATCCAACGAGTGATGTTGTACCAAGTCCTCAATGATGATTTTCAATAATGGATGGTGTTGTTGGTTTATTTTGTAGAGGAGAAATCAACTGATCTAGATCCAGTGGTGTTGTACCAAGTCTTCAATAATGATTTTCAAAAATAGATGGTGTTGGTGGCTTATTCTGCAGAGGAGAAATCAACTGATCTAGATCCAGTGGTGTTGTACCAAGTCTTCAATAATGATTTTCAAAAATGGATGGTGTTGGTGGCTTATTCTACAGAGGTGAAATCAACTGATCTAGATCCAGTGGTGTTGTACCAAGTCTTCTAAAATGATTTTCATGTAATGGATGGTGTTGGTGGCTTATTCTACAGAGGAGTAATCAATTGCTTTGAATGACCACTTACATGATGATTGTGGTCACTCGGAAGCGAGTGAATTTCGTAATTTACGTGATTAGATAAAAAAAAACCTAGGGTAGATGGCATTTCTGCTTAAATTTCCTTTTGTAGTTTTGTTATAATTTAGTTATCATTTGCTATTACAAGGGTGGTTGGTGTGACGATATTTCTAGAACCGATTAATGAACCAACGAAGATACATAGTGCACGCTAGACTATAGTAGCTTTGACTAGTTTCATAATTTGACAACATGCAAATATCAGGAACATTTACAAATAAATGCGTTTTATCATTAGATACGAGTAATGATTTTCACTTTGTATTATCTTTTGTAGTGCATAGTGTACCTTTATCAAGCTTGGAAATGAACTGTTTACAGATTGGCCACATAAACGTGAAGTGAAAATTTAAAACTTAAACTTAGAACATCATGTTATGTGATCATTGGGTGATTACAGACTATAATATTATTCGAAACTGTGTATTCATTGCCATTGCGTTTGACAAAGAAACAGTGGACTACAAACCAGGTTCAAATAGATAAGTAATTTTTCAGCTTATAAGACCCTGTATGGGCAACACGAGAGAGAGAGACAGACAGACAGAGAGACAGACAGACAGAGAGCGAGATGAGACAGAAAGAGCGAGAGAGAGGAGACAGAGAGAAAAAGAGAGAGAGAGATAGAGAGAGAGAGGAGACAGAGAGAGAGAGGGGGGATAGAGAGAGGAGACAGACAGACTGACAGATAGAATAAGCATATATCACATGTTTGGGAATATAACACTTGTGGAATTGCCACAAAAATATGATTATATCGTAAGTATATTGAAATATAATAAGAGGGATCTAGAGAAAATGCAAAACTTACCGAACATCCCATTTTGCTGAAAGAAAGAAGTTGTAATCTTTATTACGTTGTGATGTGCACATTTCTCAATAATCACTTTCATTAAATGGGTAACATTGATTCCTGTCACTTACAGTGTAAAATGCATGTCTTATTGGGCTAATATATTAACATTATGATTTCTAATCTTCTAAGCTGTAAATTATTCATGCTGTCGTATATCGTACAAATATGCATTAATGCCTACAGCAATGCACAGTGTCCATCATTGTTAAGAAGCTAAGAAAACTGTTAAGTAGCATATCATTAATTTGAGCTATATATTAATAATACGAGAATTTAAAGGAATGTTATTGTTCCAGACTTAACCATACAGTTCTTACCATTAGATATTCTCCTCATAATTTTGTTCACATTCTCATGTATGTAGGTAGGTACAGGTAGGTAGGTATGCAAACATGCATATTTCTGATAAGCCCATTATATTGTTTCAATGTTTTTTACTTTATTCTTCTGCTTTCAAACCATTCATAGAAAACATACAACATTTTCATACCATGAATATTGATCAAACATAGTGATATCTTTTTAATGCTATGACTACTTCATCCCATCCATAGGAGATGTATTTTAATGTTAGTTACCATTCTCATTTATTTATTATTTCAATCGAGCAATGGCAGTTGGGATTTTTGGTCAGTATCTGGACCTTTTGACTTATGGATAGCATTTATATCATTCTCATCCAGGTATATTCCTGGCTTTATCAGCAATTATATAACTTCAAATTGGTACCACAGATTGTAGTCTAAAGCTCCAGAAATCTCATCAAGTGAACTACTGTTATCATGTTTCCGAAACGAGATTTAAACCATTTTCATTTTTCCATTAGATACCAAAATAAAAGAAGTCCCGACTGCCACTAGTTAAACTTGAGGCCCTTGTTACTATTATACAGGAATGAATATATGTTGTTAAAACATTTTGCAGTTCTCTATAAATACTTGAAGGCGTTATCTTTTGAAGCAGCTGTGTACATGTTCGATAAGATAGTGGTAGACTGCTTTAAAAAATGAAGAGACTGTGTACTTCTGAAAATAAATTAATCACCTGCCAATATGCTCCTGATTACAGAATTGAATTTATTCACGAATGTTATCCTCATTTTTCATGATGAAAATCTGACGTGAATCGTTTGCACTGTTCTGGAAAGATTTTTCAGTTCAAAGATTACAAACTTGTTGATTTATAAAATGATATGTAACTCGTACCCATAATCAGAAGTAGAGAAACCTTTCAATACATGGGCAATCAGAGAAAAGGACCGTGCACGTGATGCTATGAAAATATTTACATAAGGTCGCGCAATAGTTTTGCTGTTCTTATCGCTGTCCTTTCCTTTCAAGGAATATATCCGTCTGTAATCGCACCTCTCAAGGTGTGATTGCTTTTCATCGAGTTTGCTGATTTCACATTTTATATTTAGTGTATATCGGTGATATAATGCAATATTATCAATTGGTAGTACTCAAGGAAAAAAAATCAGCATTTAAGCTTGTAGTGCTATACATTCCTGTTGGGAGTGAATACAAAATGAACATGTGCGGCTATATTGTATGATATATTTTATTTTTACATCCTTGTCTTGTACCTATTATCAGGGCGATAAAAAGCACTATATGTATACAGTAACCTTTACTATAATCCAAAAATATCCTTTTAGAGTCGTGGTGCTTATAGGATCAAGATTAGATTTCTGATCGAACAAGCATGATTACATTCTCACAGTTGGTCCAACGCTCTTTGGCTGTAGGTATATGCCCTTGGACAGGGCACTTTATTGTACTTGATGTAATTATCTAAAAGAATAAATGAAACTAAACATGACTTTATGTTAACGTTCTCAACTATCATGTTCTTTCTTGGTTTTTAAATATATGCAATTTTTAGAGATTCTCGTCGCGCAACTTCTCTCATAGCTTTGACCAATTGACACGAAACTATGTAGACTTTATCAGATTCAAATTAGAATACACACATCATTATGATTTCATATTCAGGCACACATCACAGTTTCATCATGTAGGTATACCATACCCCTATCACGTGCTTTGTCTTGATTCATGTTCATCTATGTCATGAGCCTGTGATACATTTTCGAGAGCAATACAAATAATGTTATGTCATCATACTTTTATACACTGTCTACATCTGTAAAAGCAGATTTATGTCATTAACGTTGATACATTTTGTCCAGACTCATATCATTATGTCCTTACCATTCGATATATGTTTTCTAGACCACACTCTTCGATGATGATAATTTATATGCAATTTCTATTGTGAACATGTGTAGGTGCAACTTGTTCCGTGGCCTTGTATTATGGCTCTAACACCTATCGTACCTTATTGACATTTTTTATAGTTTGAATTTCAGATGTATGCCTTTCTTCCTTCCTATATGTATTATATTATAAAGTCTTCAAAATTGTATTCATCCAATTATTCCCCTTTTACCTTTGCCCTCTCATTCGCAATTACTATGGTTTGGATCCGTGTAACGAATCGCCCACCTCCACCAATATCTTTCTCTCTCTCTCTCTCTCTCTCTCTCTCTCTCTCTCTCTCTCTCTCTCTCTCTCTCTCTCTCTCTCTCTCTCTCTCTCTCTCAATGATCAAACAATAACATCAAATCGTCCACCCCCACCCATCTCTCTCTCTTTATCTCTCTCTCTCTTTATCTCTCTCTCTTTATCTCTCTCTCTCAATGATCAAACAATAACATCAAATCGTCCACCCCCACCCATCTCTCTCTCTCTCTCTCTCTCTCTCTCTCTCTCTCTCTCTCTCTCTCTCTCTCTCTCTCTCTCTCTCTCTCAATGATCAAGCAACAACAACATTGATATAATACTTTTCGAGTGCCATCTACATATTTGCTTTTACTAACGCGCCATGAGTTTTAAAAACAACAATATAACCATATCTAATTTTTAATGATAGAGAAGTTTTACACAAGGCGTGCTATTGTAATTGAGATTAGAAAATACTCATGTGAGTCAGCATAAAACATAGGCATCTGACAAATCCAGCGTCAGATTTAGAGGTCAGTGAACACTATAAGGTAACAAACGTGATACGTAAAATACATTTTTAAAGAGTCACACATCCGATTTCAGCTGACATACTATGAAAAAGTATTTCCATGTTAATGGTTTGTTTGTGTTTCCCGTTTAATCGAAGTAAGATAGCAAATGAAAAGAGCGACACTATGACAGGTAACAATCTCTCTTACCTAAACTACTTGATAGTCATAACAAATATTCCCGTGAATATTAAATAATGATAGTGTTTGCTCTAGAAGGTAGCAATAGAAATAAACTCTTATCTACGCCAGGCACTAAATATGCAGTACCTTCCCATTTGAACATGTCTTTCCTCTGTAAAAATTTAATCAGTTTGATTTGCAAGCCATAAATATATCGATCATTGCAAAATACATGTCTGCTTTACGAAAACACTAAATTCATTTTGCTTGGTATGTTTTCTGATATCTTTATCATCTCCGTAATATGAGACTCATTGACAATGGTGTCACTTTAATCTAAAAAAAAACCTCCTTAGGATAAAAGGCTGGCATAATAATAATAATAATAATAATAATAATAATAATAATAATAATAATAATAATAATAATAATAATAATAATAATAATAATATAATAATAATAATAATAATAATAATAATAATAATAATAATAATAATAATACAAAGAAAGAGATATATAAAAATAGTGGCATCATTTATGAGAAACAATAAAAAAGTCAAACAAAATGCTGCATGCATGTAATGGGTTGTGCTCGTACACTGGTTAGAAACATCTTAGTAACCAAAGGTAGCCATCAGATAATTTAAAGGCCATGGAGCAATTTTGAAATATATTGAGTTATTCCTAAGTAAAATTCATATAGGAAGTAAAAACATATCGTGATTTGGTATTTATGGACTGAATAGATCAATGCACGGTTTGAGTAAGGCTATACCGTAAACAATCCAAAACACCAAGCGAATAGTCACAAGAACTTTGTTCACACCTAACAATGTATAACAGGTAAATAAAGTTCCTCCTACTCGAATAGACCTAATTATAATTCGGACAAAGTACCTGTATGCAATTATGTTTTCTACTTATTTGTGAATAAACGTTCAACAGCAATAAACATTTTACTTACTGTACACGGGTTTGAATACTTCTGTGCTCTAACACCGCTCTCAGACTTGTAGGCCACATAGCGTCCAGTGGTATTTTGAATCAGAAACTTATGCGTGCGCAGAATGATTTCACAGCTTTCAATTGGCTTATATTTTTACCGTCGTTTCAAGAGATTAACTTTTGTTATGTACATATTACAAATTACAAGCATTACATACAATAAATCAACTAAATTTATGATATAAATGAATTTGCTCATTTATAGTTAGCAAATGAATAAAATCAAAATAAGGATGTGCTCTAGTAATGATGACTCCAAACGTTTGAATTTGCTTATCAACTTATACATAGATGAAAATATGAAATCTAACTTTAAAACGTCTACGATGAAAGGCGTAGTTGTCGTATCATGAAGGAAACCGATTCCAGCTGTTTTAAATGGCAATGGACGAGATGATGTCGTAAAGGAGAAAAATAGGGATACAATAGCAAGCGACATTTATGTCTGTCTGGTTAACTTATATACAGACTTGGTACTGAACTATCCCTTTTAAAATATGAAAAGAGTATAGACTCTCATCCCACTGTAGACCTCTTGTTGATAAATTCCGACATTATTTTGTTATTGTGTACTAGATGTGTGTCTTATGGGGGTATAGTATGCTTGAATTAGCAAAACAAAGACAGCCATTTTTGATGATTCTAATCCTGAAGCAAGCATTTTATATTATTGTTACATTGTTTGCAGGCTATTTATGATTATCAAGGATGAAATAATAGACATACATGCGATAAACTAGAATGGTGTTATAAAACCGTCCTTAGTGGGTTTTTACAAGAGATGATTCTACTCTTTCATGTACGCGATGGATTGTGACCGCGGTGATGATGTTGCGAAATTTGCCGGATGCTAACATTAGTAGTGATTTTTTTACCCACTTGTTAATGCATATCTGCGTTAAAAATTACTAATACTTGCTTATAATGTTGCTAAGTGACAAATGTAAATCAGGAGCTGGGATCCTAATATGATATTACCAATTCGAAATTTGATTGAAATCATTGTATTAACACGCATATACATCGAGTCGATATATTCCACCACCAATCATAAAAACACCCAGGTATTATGTCTAGAATGAGGAAGTAGGATTTCACAAAGAATACGTCAAACCATGATTGACGCAAGTGAAAAAAGAAAGATCTCGAATGTTATGCTATAAGGACACACTTCTCTGTGCAACAGTTTTTTTGGTCAATACCAGAACGATCGTTTCAGACATCATTCGATGGTGTAATCTGTATGGCTTTACATAAACCAAATACAAGACTAAAAACAACACAGAACCATCTACTTTTCTATATTCCACTAACGGATGTTTATAAAATTTTACTTCAGTTGTGTCAGTGAAAATATCTTTCTTTAGAGGTACGTGTGCGCGTTCAATTGAGCAAGCAATAGTACTGTTCGATTCGATTATAAATATAACAATTAGAAAGGTCCTATACTGTTACTGACACAACAAAAATCACAGCGGAACAATTCTTGCGAGATGATCTCGTCAGGACAAGCGCTCTACACTTGAAAAAGAAAGCATGTACAACTGATCGAAGAGCTATTTGCCTAATCACCGTTCCAGCCTCTGTCTGTCAATGTCGGGCCGGAGTCGCTGCCATAGCAGCTGTTATATGTACACCAATCTGAATCGTTGTTGGATAAACATTATTAGTAACTAGTGGGACTTTCCTCGCTGGCACAACCATCCAAATAAGGCTGCTTTCACGAATACGTGTTAATTCAGAACTTTCCATGGCGCTACAACTCTGTTTCAATCAATTTAAAAAATAATACTCTATGGCTATTGAAGACAAAATAATTTGAATGGATGTATTTAACCCTATGCTGGAGGAAATGAAACCCTACCAGTAAGACCAAGTGCAGCTACTGAACGGGGGGAGGTGCAGTAAACGTCGGATTATTTTCTTAAATAATTACACGTGTATTAACACAAAAATGTAGACATTAGTCTTAACATTTGGAAATTAAACGCCTTCATGCCTCAATGACAGCGTAGCAATTAAAACATAATTAGCACAATCACATTAGATCAGATATAAAATGCTCTCAGATATTGCCCGGTTGTAAGACATATATGGTTATCCTCTAGATGATAGTATTGACTCAGTACAAATACATAATATGAACTTATAACATATGCTTAATGATATTAGGGCAATGAAAGCATCTGGTATCGAAAAGAGGGATAAACAGACCATAACTGACAGCAATATGTAAAAAGCCTGTTGATGACAATACGCAAATACCAATATATTTAAATATCATAAGTATCATATCTTTATTCGTTTATATAAGAAATGAAATATTGGAACCGAATGAGAAAATGGGAAAAATGGATGAAATCAGAGAAAATATTGGGAAACTATTGCACAGTCTTGTAAATCTGCTAAGGTTTCAGTATCGACCGGAAGTTTAATTGTAAATGTCATAAAATAATTAAAACACGACACATTCAAAAGGAGGCAAAACGTTACCATAATACGTGTAAATAATAGGTGGAATTACCATTGTTATGTTATTCTTGTTATTATTTGTCAGCGCTGGCAAAAATTTGCAAAATCTGCCAGGCACAATTACTGCCACAAACTAACATCGTTGTTGTACATTTCTACCAAATCAAGAATGCATCTCATGTGGCTGTATTTATCAATGATGGTACCGGTTCAGTTGTAGCACACTGCAAAAATCAATAGACTGCAAGCAAGCGCCTCTACTGGTGTCATATACGTGTCTTCCAGTTCAACACCGATAACATCTGAAATGGGTTACACCCCGAAGATCTTCACTAGCCTGTCCTGGACAGTAAAACACACCACATGGACTTTCTCATTGAGTCATACCCCTCCTCTCTCTGTGTGTATATATATATATATATATATATATATATATATATATATATATATATATATATATATATATATATATATATATATATATATATATATATATATATATATATATATATATATATATATATATATATATATATATATATATATATATATGTATATGTATATATATATATATATATTGTGTATGTGTATGATCGATTAATTATCTTTTTCTTACAATTTTACTGGATTTGTCAATCACTCAAGGTTGTACTTGCCCTTGGTCACAATCCACTAAATATTATTAAAAATACATTCTGGACATTTTCTTATATAATGATTAAATTTCAAAATTAATACTGCCAAATCTATATTTAATAAAATCGAATCTTAAATTATGACTATGATGTGTCGAATATCATGAGTTCATGAAAATATATGTACATCATTGAAAATGTAAAGTGTGAATGATTTTAAAATTTTCTTCGAGTGCAAGTATATAAGAGAAAAGCTAAACTATCAACCCTTCATATGTTGTAATTTTATTGATGATTCAATTGAAAATTACAAATATTAAATATCTGATAAATCTTATGGTTTCTCCCGTTAATATGCTAAAACTTAAACATTGCATTTCGTGTTTGCACGATTCGTTCAGTCCTCCCCTTATGGTAACACTTTCAACCTAAACATGTAAAATTGATATTTGGAAGGTCATGTTATATCGCCGTCAACTCCGTCTCTCTGTCTATGTTTGCCTGTCTCTCTGTCTATGTTTGCCTGTCTGTCCGACTCTGTCTGTCTGTCTATCTGTCTGTATCTCTCTCTCTTCCTCTATATATATTTATATATATATATATATATATATATATATATATATATATATATATATATATATATATATATATATATATATATATATATATATATATATATATATATATATATATATATATATTCTTTATTGATATGTTATTCTTACACCACTTAGCACTATTTAATATTGGGAACATCGAGCCACTGGAATTAGTTTACAATGTTTATATTTACAATGATTACCTCACGTACCTATAAACATTATTTGGTTTATAGTGCCCTTTTTATTTATGACCCCAATAAAGCAGGTAGAGAAACAGTTTGTATGGAATGTTACTATCGCTCCTGTTTATTTTATGTTGACAGTTTGATTAACAACACTCATATCTCATAATGTTTTATCTGAGGAGGGTACGTTTGCGTAAGATCAAGTTAGTGCGTCTAAAAGTATGTGTTTAATCCATATGTTTTAGTCCATGCAGGGTTACCTAATGTATGCCTTAATAAAAGAGTGACTGTGTTTGATTTTTCATCTGTTATAGAGACAGATATTAGCGTGTAACTTACTGATCTGACGCTGGCATTGAAACAACGTTTTAAAGTAAATTATCGCATGGTACCACGCGCCCATTATATATGTGCTTTTAAAGGACAGTCAGAGAATTTCAATATGATCTATTTTAACAGCAGTGATGTTATTATTTTTTATTAATTCCATTATGTGTGTACGTTTTAGCTATGAACACGGTTACCTCAAACCAGAATAGGTGCGCCTCTATTTAGCAAGAAGCGCACAATGTTATGCTGCACAAATCTACCTTAGTGATATATATCATGTATAAATAGGCAATTCTACGATAGTCCAAAGTTATAATATATGATCATCATTAACTTTATATTCAGATATTTGCGGTGTAGGGGTACTGCCGATATGGCAATGGATACGATATCTTTATATCAATCACTGAGTTCTGCACGGAGCCGTAGACAGTTCTGAGTTGAAATGTTTAAGTTTGCAATCAGATAATGCGCACTATTGCACAAAATAAAAAAAGCCTATTGAGGTGCCCAAGAAGCCTAGACTTAAAGATGAGAAGTCAAGAGAACATACTGTTACGTGTTTAGGCTCGCACAAAAATAACAAACAAAATAGTGAAGCCAACAAGCCCAGTACAGTTAACAACATAATTTATTTCCATCTAAAACAAGGTAATGGTATGAAAAAAATTTAGGATTTGTGTATCCAGTCCAAAAATAAATCACAGAATTTCAAAATAAAAATGCGGTTGCTAAAAGGTCATAATTGAATCAAAGTTCGAATCACAATGAAATTCCATGATGGAGGGCGATGACGTTTTATCTATCCTGTTTTGTGTTGATGTATCACCAGCTATTTTTTGAAATTTATGAACCAAGAATAATATTCGCATTTCAGAATTCCGAATAATTTCCAATAAATGTCGTTATCGAAGAATGTGGATAAATAGCACTTATATTTCTAGGATATATTTATATTATATTCAATAACAAATTTCGATTCAATTAATCACAAACGAAATTTTGAGCTCCAGAGTTATCAATTTACTACTGCCTGAAAACACTAAAAACGATAGTTTTCAGCGCAGGCTTAAAAAACGTGACGGGTCACATGGTCACATATCGAACAACTCACTAAAACAGAATGTCAATTAGGACGTAGAATATTAACATGTTCGGTTATAATGAACGAATAAAAGAGGATATTTACATCGTAGCTGGCGCAAGCCTAAATGACATTGACTGTGACCAATGATTTATATCCTGTGTTTACCAATTTTGAATCAAAGTTAGGTATTAAGTTAGCTACAAATATAATGCAGCAACAAACTGCGTGTTTATCATGTCAAATAAAAAACTGAATTTTCCGAAAAAGTCGAATCCAGTTAATAAAGTTAAAATTAAAAGAAAATAAAGAAAGAATTTATATCTAGCATATGATATATTAAATTACTTATCCGTAACAATATCAACATTAAATTTCGTCACACGTTTCGAAGTATCAAATGGTAAAATGTCTTTGTGTGAACACATCTACGGGCACAATGAATAATCATAAAATTCGATGATAGTTCGAAGACATTACATCCATCCATCCATCCAGTGATACATATATATATATATATATATATATATATATATATATATATATATATATATATATATATATATATATATATATATATATATATATATATATATATATATATATATATATATATATAATTAGATATAAAATTAAATATCCTTTTACACACTGATTAATGACAATTGCATTCCCTTTTTTTAAAGACAAAACCATGTCATATTTTGAAAGAAAAACATTTCGATACATATCTGGATACTTTTAGCAGCATTAAACCGCAGACTTATGATGCTAAACAATAATTTTGAAGTTTTTAAAATAACGAGATCATATCTGACCTTTTCATATTTTATAGACGAATATCCAACACATATGCAAGACAGACAGACAATCAGATCTAGAACACATAGAAAAATCATTGCTCATTTGTATGTGAAGACAAATTTATCGCGAATGTTCTGCATTTAAATGCTTACATGCTTGCAGATGGTTATGATAACCAGTTCTGGTCAATTATGCTGTCAATAAAGACTAGGTCTTGGTCCTTTTGCCAATTAAGACTATTTCTTGGTCCTTTGGTCAATAAAGACTATGTATTGGTCCTTTGGCCAATTAAGACTATGTCTTGGTCCTTTGGTCAATAAAGACTACGTATTGGTCCTTCGGCCCCAACCCTCTTCGTCACGATGTTTTACATCGTGCTTATCTTTGCATTCTATGCATATAACACTAGAATAGTCATAAGAAACTAGACTAATGACAAGCTCTTCATTACTGACTGGCTTTGACAAAAGACGAAGTTAGAGTAACTGTTCGTAATGTCATATATGCAGACAAACGTTGCATGAATTATATTATTACGTGTTTAGACTCTTACAAAAACGGAGCAGAAAATAGTGAAGACAATAATTTAACAAATAGCCTATTTCCCTAGAAAACAAATAAAAATGGGATAAGGACATTACCGTTTTACAAATCAAATCCGAAAATAATTCAAGAATTAAAAAATTCAAGTCATATTATCAAATTGTTCTAAATAATTCTAAGTTCGAGTTCTGATGAAATTCATAAAGGAGGACAATAACGTCAGTTGTAACCTTCAAAATCCTGCATGTACAATATTACCTTGTCGAATCATATAAAATATTAATCAAGTCTTGAATTTCGTATAAATTTCAATGAATGCCTTTGTCTTTTAGTTTGGTAAGAAACACTTACGAATTTCCATGGAAAAGAATACAATTAATTCTAGAAAAAAAATTTCAACTCAAACTAGTCACATAAAATATCTGTAAATATTAATTGATCATAGGCCAGAATTAACAAATGATGAAAAGAAAACATTTATACACAAGTTTATATATATATATATATATATATATATATATATATATATATATATATATATATATATATATATATATATATATATATATATATATATATATGCAATAAACTGACGACGAACAGTACGAAACTAGTAACTAACTAGCCTAAGCGCTTTCGACTCTTAATGAGTCTTTTTCAAAGGCAAATACAACACATAGTTACGACAAACAAATAAACACAAAAACGTTGTGTTTGTAAACCTCTACATTTCTGTCTTCACATGTGCTAAAACTATAAATACAACCTGCTTGTATAGACTAGTTGCGGAAACTGAAAACGTTGTACAATTACCTAAAAGTCTACAAGCCAAAGCGACATCTATTTTTACTTTGTGTACATATGTAACGCAGATTATATCCCGGATATTTGATTCTATACCGGTTTTTCTTATAGTAAAAATTGAAGGATAATAAGAAGATTTAGAAAATGTTAAATTCTACTAGTGCTTAGTTTTCATTTTCTAGTCTTCTTGGTTTAGACCGCTTGGTTTCAATGTTCTAAGGCGGCGTATCCAGTATGATTTCTTTTCCTTCCTGGTTTCGGAACTCCAGCTGTGGTTGTTAGCAATAGCGATAAGTATTATATCACTGAAAGTGTGGCCAGGGGAGGAGAAGTGTTCTGCGACCGGGCTTCTGTACAGCTTTTTTGTCATCCAATCAGATCTCTGAAGGTTTATCCTTTTGTGTAGCTTTTCAGTTTCTCCCACGTACTGAAGGCCACAGATCTTACATGTGATGAGATAAATCACATTCTCTGTTTTGCACGTTTTTTTTGGACCATGTATGTTTAATTTTTCTTTAGTCACTGTGCTAGTGAATGACTTGGTCTCTATCATATGTTGACTGGTTTTGCATCTTTTATCGCCACAGGGTCCAGATTGACTAGGTTATTTTTGACTAGCGATTGGCGTTAGCTTGGCCCTGACTAGGATGTCCTTTAGGTTTTTTGGTCTCCGGTAAGCTACTACAGGTTTGTTCGGAAGTATTAGGTTTAATATGTCTGACGATTGCACGGTTGGCCAGTGGTTTGCGATGATTTTACCTACTTTGGGATTGTCTGGGTGATAGGTCAGAATAAATGGTATCCTATCAACCTTTTCTTTCTATCCATATCTGAGAAGGTCATCACGGTTTGTTTGTTTGGCCCTTTGGATTGCCTCCGCAATCAGGTCTTTGTCGTAGCCTCGGTAAATTAAATGTTTAGCCAGCTCTTCAGACCTTTCTAGGAATCTTTCATCGTCGGAGCAAATTCTGCGTATCCTCAGTGCCTGGCTATATGGAATGTTCTTAATGCAGTGTTTTGGATGACAGCTGGTTGGGAGAAGATACTGGTGTTTGTCGGTTGGTTTCGAGTAGATGTCTGTGTGTAATTTGTTTTCCACCAGTCTGGTTGTTGTGTCCAGGAAAACATTGTTTGAGTTGGAAATTTCTGCCGTGAATTTTATTGAAGGATGGAAGTTGTTTGCCTTTGATATGAAGTCATCCAGACTTTCTCTTCCATACTGCCACTTCATTTCTATATCATCGATAAAGCGTACCCACTGGTATGGTGTACGCTCAAACGATGCTAAGAGCTTTCCCTCAAGTTTTCCCATGAAAATGTTAGCATACGAAGGGGCCATTTTAGTACCCATTGCAAAATATCCCATTGTTGCTACCTTGATAATATCCACACGTTTATGCGATAATGTACTTCAGATGTTCGGCCTGTAAAGGGCAGTTCAAGTCCTACATGCACTGTATGATGACAAAGAACATCCATCTCAAAAGTCTTGGGGGGGGGTATATTCGTCGTGAACAAGCGAGTCATATTAGCATAGGATTTTCATCATTAAACTTAATATGAATGGTTCTAAACTAAAGTACTGCTGCTGTAATAGAAAACAAATTATCATCTTGAAGAAATGGTCATATCAGCAAGATGTTTCTACCAATCAGGAATGGTTGGTTCTGAAAAAATGAACAATGATGATCGCATTTCTAATATGGCGGCCATTACGTCCAGTTTTGAAATTTTCATACTAATTCTTATTCGATGGTCATCTCAAAATAGGCGTTTCACTGAAAGGCAAATAGTTATATCTAATTTGCTTTAACTGAAAAGTTTGAATACGTGATAGCCAATATAGCCACCATTGTGGTTATCTTACATCTTTTGTTATATACAGCATCATATATTTAAAGTTGTAATAGCAATTACTTTCAACAGAAAACATCATATGGTATATGGTCAGTCCTAGATGGAAAATGTGCTGACCCTATTCCCACTATAGCTGCCACAGTGTTTATGTTGTGAATTCTTCTACAGTTAAACATAATGAATCTATGGATATGTCGACATTATGGTTTCACCAAAATATTTAGTATTTCTTGTTGCGACAAACCTGGAACTTTGCAATCCTGGTATACACTATCGCCACAATTGCAATCATAATGACAATATTTTTAACACTTGTCATACCTGGAACATCGTTCATAGATTGTAATTTCGCTAACATAATTTAACTGCGTCGACTTGGTCATAAATGGAAATAATGCACTTGAGCTCTTACTGTTACTGACCTAATATTTGGTATTGTCACCAGCCTCGCCATCTTGCATATATTATGCTACTCAACTAATACGACACTTCATATTGTATTTGTATTTCACAGCTTTCAATATCCTAAGCTAATCTGAGTAGCCATATTGACGTTATTGTTATCGGTAGTCTTTCAAACGGGTATGAAAGTGGTATTTTCAACGTACCAATTTTTACTGAAGTTGCTATAAAGGAAAGTGTTGCCAATCTTACATGAGAAGTAATGTTGCCAGAAGGAACCCTAAAATGTCACTCAAATGCTTTTATAATGTTCATTTTAGACCTAAATGAAAATGGGTCCATCTGACTGTTAATATGACAAACACTGCATCTTATACTAGAGATGCAAATTGTAAGAACGATTTAATTATTCAAGAGGTAGAAACAGAAAACTGGTTTTAATTTGAATTCCTGGAAAATCCTTTTGTCTAGTACAGCGTCCATTCTTAATATAACTAGTTTTGTCATTCATACTGATGAATATATATATATATATATATATATATATATATATATATATATATATATATATATTATTAATAAAACAAAACTATCATACAGGTTAGAGAAATAAAATTCGTACTCTACTGAGTTTCGAACCCAGGTCCGCGAGTAATTGGCACCCATCTCCTTGCTTGCACGCACCAACCCATATACCGTCACGTCTAAGCACGCATCACCAAAATGATGGCACTGAATCGTTGTTATATAAGCTCGTGCGTAGCAGACACACTCGCGTGACGACCTAGTAATTAATTTTCATATATACACACATATATACACTCATACATACATACATACATGCATGCATGCATGCATACATACATACATACATACATACATACATACATACATACATACATACATACATACATACATACATACATACATACATACATACATACATACATACATACATACATACATACATACATACATACATACATACATACATACATATACTTGATTACTATAAACGTCTGCATAACATTTTCAATGTGCACTTTATGCAAGCCATTACAAGGTGCAATGGTTTGTAGCAGATTCATCCATCAATAACAACAGTGGTTGAAGTACGATATCATATTCTATCAATATTAAATCTGATATTAGTTCATGTTCCATGTATTCCGTAAACGTTTTAAATTATTGCACTTGGCCTTGTTGAAACCTTCTACTCAAACAAGCTTGTTTTGGTAATTTGGATGGTTTTAAAATCAGAAAACATCTTAATGATTATGGCACAGTCTTCTAGAATACCATTCGTGTTTTGCTTGTGTTTATGAAATACTTCACTCGATTTCATTAATCGAAAGGAGGGAGTAAAATACTTGGCTTATTCCATTATTATCATGAGTTCTTCCAGAGTTATGTGTCTTTGTTATTCTGATTGGTTCTGATTGTGTCATGTCTTGAACATGTACTGTCAATTCGCAGTGAAATGAGGAAAGATCTCACAAAAGTAGTTCAACTTCTAATGGAATACACGGGACATTAGTGTCACAAAATAACTTGGTTTTGCCTTGAATATATCCTCCACCTTTATTCGTTGTACAGGCGTGCAACGTTAGTCGGGGTGAATCACTCCGCTCCAGGTGAAGTGATTTCGAAATTACATGCTACGGCAATTCACGGGAAAGCTTCTTTCTACTAGCACAAACAAATTATTGGTTCAGTGGAAATGTCCCTACGAAGTTAAAGAGATCAATGATGACATGGACTATGCAATCGACATAGACCGAAATTTGAAAATATTCTATGCTAACAATCTTAAGTTGTACATTAAGAGAGAGAGCGACAATGTAGAAAAAGGGGTCTTAAATGTCGTATGTATGGTAGTCATAGACGATGACGCAGTAGACACAGAAATCGAGGTGTCCATTGAGTGTCCCTTGGGTGTTACGAAGAAAGGGGTAGATCAAGTCGGTGTGAGTACTAAGTTAACCAAAGATCAGCGTCATCGAATAAAAGCAGTCTTGGATGTATTCACCGACAAACCAGGTTGTACAACCTTGGTAGATCTCAAAATTCACCTGAATACGACGGACCCCATCATAATTAAAGTTTATCCCGTACCTTACAATGCACGTGAAGCTGTCATCAAAGAGGTTAGTAAAATATTTGATTTCGGAGTGATTGAACCATCCAACTCACTATATTCTTCACCCGTAGTGCTAGTCAAAAACAAAGATGGGACGAATCGATTATGTATCTACTTCCCGAAGTTAAATAAGAACACGGTGGTCGATGCATAACCAATGCCATATATGGAGGGTTTATTTGTAAAGCTGTCGGAGAACCGATGCATTTCCAAATTGGATCTATCCAAGGAATATTGGCAGGTTTCCATTGCTCAAAATTCCCGTGCATCGACAGCATTCGCAACCCAGGAAGGACTATATCAGTTTAAAGTGATGCCATATGTGTTACAAGGTGCCAGCGCCACGTGTTGTCGATGAATGTGCAAAGTGTTAAAAGTTTATAAAAAAACGATAATAGCTTTGTGGATTACTTATTCGTGTAAACAAATACTTGGAGTGAGCCTGTATCTGTCCTGACGGAACTATTTCATAGACTCCACACAGTGAACCTCACAGTGAAACCCATTAAATGCAGTATTGGATATACAGATTTAGAGTGTTTAGGTCATACCTTCAGTGGTTTGGGACATTTGAAACCTCACCCCAAGAAAGTAGAAGCGATCAAGAACGCACCACCAAAACCAGACAACAAGACACAAGTTCGTTTATTTTAAGGTCTGGTAGGATTTTATTAGAGGTTTATAGCAAACTTTGCAGCCATTCCTAGCCCTCTATCTGATTTGACAAAGAAAGGGCAACCAAATAAAGTAGAGTGGGGATCACCACAATATAGAGCTTCTCATACACTTAAAGAGAAATTGATTAGTGCACCCATATTGAAATTGCCGGATGTAAGCAAACCCTTTATTTTAAGAACAGATGCATCTGAAACTGGGTTGAGAGCGGTTTTACTACAGTAAAATATGTCAATAAGTAACCCGTAGCTTATTTGAGTATAGGAAAAAAAACTATTCAGTCATTGAAAAGGAATGTTTAGTCGTAGTGGAGAATCGGTATCATGTGCATTTTTTGGAGTGATTTCATTCTCAAAACTGATCAACAACGCCTATTATATATAAACACGGCCTAGGTCGCCAATGCTAGATTGTTGCGCTGACATTACAACCTTATCGCTTCTGTGTAGAGGCGATAAGAGAAGTTGAAATTATAGGGGAAGACTACTTGAGTAGGGAATGATTAGAAATTTGGATAAATCTTTACCCAGTATATAAAAACCGGATTACTAAACTATTCGTAAATATTTTAATATAATATTAATTATCTTTATATTATTCTGTGAAGGTTAAATGCATATATGTAAGCATTTATGTTTTTCTTAGGGGGAGGTATTGTCACAGAATAAGACTATACATAACTTGGTTTTGCCTTGAGTATATTTTCCACCTTTATTCGGTATACAGGCGTACAACGTTACATGGGGTGAATCATTCTGCTCCAGGTAAAGTGAGTTCGAAATTACATGTGACGGAAAGTCACGAGAAAGCATGGTATACATGAACATTTGACCATAACTATTATACACTCCTATGGATTTAAGCATGATACATTGTGAACTGAGAAACAAGTCATTTGGATTTTACCAGTGGAATGCGTACTATCCACTACCGTCTCAGGCCATTTGGGTAAGTGTCAAAGTTTTGTTTGATTTGATTTGTGAAACCTTTTCCCGGTTTTATGTTATATTGGGAGATGAAGTTACATTACCTGCTTCGTTATTACCATTTTAGTAATACTTTTTTTGTGTTTTAGCATATTGTGAGCTAGTGGACACTATGTGCGATATTTGGACACTATTGGATACTACTGTAGCTTACTGGATATTAGTGGACACTATGGGAGCTAAGTGGACACTATGGGAGCCTTATACTGCCTATTGGATACTTTTTGAACACTATTTGGACATTTGTGGACACTATGGGAGCTTAATAGACATTATTTGACATTATTGGAGCTTATTAAACATTATTGGGGATGACGAGGTTTTATTGGGCTGACGGTGTCTTATTAGAGCTGACGGTGTATTAAGAGAGATTCAGTGTCCGATAAGGGCTAACTGCAGCTACTCATGGTCGGATGTAGCTATCTGTATTTCGGCATGCCGTCTATGTGTATGAATACATGTATGTATGTGAATGAATATATATAAAGGATCCGTGATGTATATGAACGTGGATCGGTAAACAATGGATCTAGTGAAACTGCAGAGTTCCAATATATGTATATTGAATAAACTGTAGGGTGACAGTTTGTCAAGTGAATACCTAGTCCAGTTTACAGTGATATGTGTTCATCTTTTTGTGTATTTAGTTGAACGCAGTATTGCTTGGTCGAAACAAGGTAATAACAGTATGAGTATTGTTCAGTTTCTTTTATCTTTTTTATCTCAAGAGATTTCGTGAATCTCAACGCTTAATGTGTACAAGAGATTACGTCAATCTCATTTTATATAATACATTACATATTTGTGCCTCTCATTTTAGACTATAGGCCAATGAATGAAATTTTTGTATTTTGTTTTCTTTTTTTACCATTTTTGAGTATGTATGGGATGATGTTGATCAAATGCATGATATCAATGTGAGATTCAATGTACTTGTTTTATATTCACACAAAAACACACACATATTTTATTAATTCCAATCATTCATCACTTTGTGTTTGTGTTATTCATTCAATACAAACGGAGAAAACCAACTCGGTTCCAATATTGCTACAATCAGATCAGCACGTTTTCAAGTCAAGATTAATAGAACTTTATAAAATGTATTTTAACTAATGATATGGTGATTAATTCAGCTATATTAGCAATATAATTAACGTTTTATTATTTTTCAGTTGGCCACCGTGACAGCGAAATCAATCCGCAGATCAATACCTGTTTGATATAGGAACATGACACATGACACGAAGTGTCTTGTAAACACCCCTGTCAATATGACCTAATCTTTATATGAAATGACTGTTTGTTTCAACAATTATATACAATTTTAACTTTTCCTAGAAATGTAAAACACTATCATTGTACATTTTAAAAATATAGTGGGGTGGCAAGACTTTTTATGCCTAAAATGCTTTGACAATTCAGTTCCCACCCTCTAAAATAGAAGTAGCTGGGAAATTACAGAGTCTGGCTTTTAGACAGATTCTTTATCTTTACCATACCGTTAATTTTATATTAAAATGCGAGATGTATGATTGATATATCGTCTTTGCAGCTGTTCCAAAGATGACAGGACAATCATAATGCTGGTAATGCTAGTTTGGTCTTGCCTCCAAATCCACTAGAATGTTACATACATGGTTAGTTCTTATGTTCCATGTACTGCCATGAACTAAACACCAATATTTATTCGTAAGCTTGCACAATGGCTTCATATAATTGATATAGATAGAAACTTACTGTCACAGAATAATATACATTTATTTTTTATTAAGTAAATGTACTTGGGTTTTGTTTTTCGTGTACAACGATACCCGAGAGTGATCAATGTAGATTCTACAATATTTCGAAACAGCGAGTTCGGTTTATCTTTCGCTGCGCGTGAGGAGTGCTTTAGATGGGCAAAACCTAATACATGAATTGCGCAGACGATATTTCAGCTATATTTCCTGTGTATAAATGCTTTACGCTACAACCAACTCCTTACATGAGGATTCCCCAGCTGGCTATTGAAGAGGATGGACGTGTTTCTCGGAGCTCCTGCTACATCGACAATACAAAGAAGAAAATAGACGTAATTGAAGAGGAACATAGAATAAATAAGAATAACCTAATTGAAGTGGATTTATTTCAATGGATCTGGACTCTACATTATGGAGGATGATATAACAATATGATGAACATTATTATGTGCTTTTATCAAGGAATATTCAACCTTTTTGAATTGAACATGATTTCTACAAGACTGACGGTCAGGTACCAATCTTTCCTCACTATAATTAATTCTTTTCGGCTCTAATACTATTAATATTTAGTTTAAATATAATTTCCCCTTAAAATTCTTTTTTTTAGCATGGTTAAATACTAGATATGTTTGCATTTCATATGTTTCGCATAGCAGATAACACTATTCTGGAATAGATAACTCCTCTTTAACCAGGCGCTTAATCTTTATAGTCTTTTTCATACATTTAATTTTTCAAGCTCCTGGTTAATAATGTTCTTCATAAATATCTTCTACCTGGTTCTCTAATCGAAGCCAGTAGATATATGTACATTCTCACTTTGACTCCCGTTGCTTATCAGCCCTTCTGACTTGGGCTTGTATTATATCACCGCATCTTGCGTTTACCCACTAACTTCCTCAAATTGGCTCACATTAGCGGCTAGTCTTACTGACTTGCCTCCAACCCCTTTTTTATTCTATTTTCTCTATGGACTGTAATTTAAATTAATCTCTTATTTTAAATTATCCTAAAAAAGTTTATCATTTATTACTCATACTCCACGACATAATTAATTATTCCAATATTATTCATAACTGCTACTAATTACTTTCACTTATTTAAATTTTTTAAATTACTCCTATTCTCATTCTCTTTTTTCACCTTTACATCGCCCGACATTAATTACTGACTGATATAAATATTCAGGGAACGAGGCAACTCTACCTGTTTCCAATGAAAGGATTTCTAGTTCGATTTCACACTCAATAAGGGAAATAGGAAGCCCCACCTATTTCACCGTAATTCCCATCTCCTCCAGACAACGTTAGACCTACTCGATGAGTGGGACTATCCTCTTCATGTTTTCTTGTGGTGTTATTTGTTTGTCTAATGTTTGTCGCCATTCCAACAAGTGCTAGGAAAAATATACTAGCAAACACCTAGGTAGGATGTGGAAATCTGCAAGCCCATGCGGAACAACGATTCCCTACCATGGCTCGTATTGTCTTATTATGTTAATTGTATGTAAATATATTTTGTTATATTAATGATACTCTTTGTTTGTTTCGTCTTGTTTACTGTTTATTATTATTACATTGGGCTCTATTTTGACCCACTTGAGCCTCTTTTGGGTGATAACTCTCATACGGCCCTGAAAATCCCGATTGGCATATTGTTAATACACTTCTCCTTTGTACCAACCTTGAAAACAAAAAGATTAAGGGACACATTAGCCCCATTCATTTGACGTAACTTCAGAAAATTTTACGCTTAGTATACAAATCATCAAACATTTTTTTCCAATCTAGGTGTATTCACAACTCTTGGTCTATTTGACCCGTAAGAGATAAACTCGTGTTTGGCTTTACTTAAATTTAGTACTCCTGGTTATACTTAACTTTTATAACAACGTTTGCTTGCTGCTGGTGTATTTCTACAGCTTTGGTGCATACTACGGTGGGATGGATCAACAACCACTACTTTGATGCTGCTACGCCCTGGAGCCCTATTCAAACCAAAAACCCTTAGAAGTCATCCCCTGTAAGGGCTTTGGGGCAACCTACTTCAGTTTCATCAATACCATAGGCTCCAAGAACTACGGTGCAACTAATCAAATTTCGCTCCATTACTGCTGCTAAGTCCTGGAGCCCTGCTCAAACCGAAAACCCTTATAAAACATCCCCTATAAGGGCTCTGGGGCAACCTACTTCAGGTTCATCGATACCATAAGCACTTAAAGAATTACGGTAGAACTGATCAAACAACACTACATTACTGCTGCTACGCCCTGGAGCCCTATTCAAACCAAAACCCCTTATAAACCATCTCCTATAAGGGCTCTGGGGCAACCTACTTCAGGTTCATCGCTACCATAAGCACTTCAAGAATTACGGTGGAACTGATCAAATTTCACTACATTACTGCTGCTACGCCCTGGAGCCCTATTCAAACCAAAGCCCCTTATAAATCATCCCCTATAAGGGCTCTGGGGCCACTTACCACAGTAACATCGATACCATATACACTCCAATAGGTGCGATGGGACCGATCAACCTTCACTACCTTGTAGCTGCTAAGCCCTGGAGCATTATGCAAATAAAAAAAAACTTATAAACCATCCCTTATAAGGCTCTGTGGCAACCTATTTCAGTTTCATCGATCTCATAAGCACTCCAAGAACTACGGTGCAACTAATCAAACTTCGCTACATTACTGCTGCTACGCCCTGTAGCCCTGCTCAAACCAAAAACCCTTATTAAACCTCCCCTATAAGGGCTCTGGTGCAACCTACTTCAGGCTCATCGATACCATAAGCACTTAAAGAATTACGGTGTAACTGATCAAACTTCACTACATTACTGCTGCTACGCCCTGGAGCCCTATTCAAACCAAAACCCTTATAAACCATCCCCTATAAAGGCTCCTGGGCAACCTATCACAGTAACATAGATACCATATATACTTCAAGAGCTGCGAATGGACCTATCAACCTTCACTACTTTGTAGCTGCTACGCCCTGGAGCCCTATTCAAACAAAAAACCCTTATAAACCATCTCCTTTAAGGGTCCTGGGGCAACCTTCTATCAACTTTATATTTCTTTGTGTATTGTTTAATTGTTTGTTATATGTGGCCATTCCAATAGGTGCTAGGGAAAATATACAGTAGTATTAGAAAACCAGGTTTTCAACTCACTTTGTTTTTTTACCCTCCAAACAAGTATAAATTATAGTCCTAAATTATCCCCCACCCCACCCCCTTTTTTTCCAAAATAAAACAGGGTTTTGACTTACCCTCCCCCACCTCTTTTTTTTCCCCTACTACTACTATGTAAACAGGTATTTTGTAACCAAACAAACCAACAGGTGTTGGAATGCGATAAGCTCTTTACACAGAGGTGACTAATTTGTTAGAACAGCGCATGTGTGGAATACAATTATTCTAAAGACGGCAAACGGGTTTTTACCACAAGATAACAGGATGAAAATTAAACTGTGCATTAGAATGTTTCAGTTAACAAGGTGGAAATTAAACTAGCATTAGAATGAAAATGATATTATTTTATATCTCGTTACCAATGATTAATGTTTCAACTGTTGATATTAAAAATATTTCACTATCACGACTATAGATACTAAATTTTACTTTACCACTCACACAGTTATTCTTACACCACTTAGCACTATTTAATATTGGGAACATCGAGCCACTGGAATTAGTTTACAATGTTTATATTTACAATGATTACCTCACGTACCTATAAACATTATTTGGTTTATAGTGCCCTTTTTATTTATGACCCCAATAAAGCAGGTAGAGAAACAGTTTGTATGGAATGTTACTATCGCTCCTGTTTATTTTATGTTGACAGTTTGATTAACAACATTCATATCTCATAATGTTTTATCTGAGGAGGGTACGTTTGCGTAAGATCAAGTTAGTGCGTCTAAAAGTATGTGTTTAATCCATATGTTTTAGTCCATGCAGGGTTACCTAATGTATGCCTTAATAAAAGAGTGACTGTGTTTGATTTTTCATCTGTTATAGAGACAAATATTAGCGTGTAACTTACTGATCTGACGCTGGCATTGAAACACCGTTTTAAAGTAAATTATCGCATGGTACCACGCGCCCATTATATATGTGCTTCTAAAGGACAGTCAGAGAATTTCAATATGATCTATTTTAACAGCATTGATGTTATTATTTTTTTTATTAATTCCATTATTTGTGTACATTTTAACTATGAACACGGTTACCTCAAACCAGAATAGGTGCGCCTCTATTTAGCAAGAAGCGCACAATGTTATGCTGCACAGATTTACCTTAGTGATATATGGCATGTATAAATAGGCAAATCTACGATAGTCCAAAGTTATAATATATGATCATCATTAAGTTTATATCCAGATATTTGCGGTGTAGGGGTACTGCCGATATGGCAATGGATACGATATCTTTATATCAATCACTGAGTTCTGCACGGAGCCGTAGACAGTTCTGAGTTGAAATGTTTTAGTTTGCAATCAGATAATGCGCACTATTGCACAAATTAAAAAAAGCCTATTGAGGTGCCCAAGAAGCCTAGACTTAAAGATCAGAAGTCAAGAGAACATACTGTTACGTGTTTAGGCTCGCACAAAAATAACAAACAAAATAGTGAAGCCAACAAGCCCTGTACAGTTAACAACATAATTTATTTCCATCTAAAACAAAGTAATGGTATGAAAATATTTAGGATTTGTGTATCCAGTCCAAAAATAAATCACAGAATTTCAAAATAAAAATGCGGTTGCTAAAAGGTCATAATTGAATCAAAGTTCGAATCACAATTAAATTCCATGATGGAGGGCGATGACGTTTTATCTATCCTGTTTTGTGTTGATGTATCACCAGCTACTTTTTGAATTTTATGAACCAAGAATAATATTCGCATTTCAGAATTCCAAATAATTTCCATTAAATGTCGTTATCGAAGAATGTTGATGAATAGCACTTATATTTCTAGGATATATTTATATTATATTCAATAACAAATTTCGATTCAATTAATCACAAACGAAATTTTGAGCTCCAGAGTTATCAATTTTACTACTGCCTGAAAACACTAAAAACGATAGTTTTCAGCGCAGGCTTAAAAAACGTGACGGGTCACATGGTCACATATCGAACAACTCACTAAAACAGAATGTCAATTAGGACATAGAATATTAACATGTTCGGTTATAATGAACGAATAAAAGAGGATATTTACATCATAGCTGGCGCAAGCCAAAAATGACATTGACTGTGACCAATGATTTGTATCCTGTGTTTACCAATTTTGAATCAAGGTTAGGTACTAAGTTAGCTACAAATATAATGCAGCAACAAACTGCGTGTTTATCATGTCAAATAAGAAACTGAATTTTCCGAAAAAGTCGAATCCAGTTAATAAAGTTATAATTAAAAGAAAATAAAGAAAGAATTTATATCTAGCATATGATATATTAAATTACTTATCCGTAACAATATCAACATTAAATTTCGTCACACGTTTCGAAGTATCAAATGGTAAAATGTCTTTGTGTGAACACATCTACGGGCACAATGAATAATCATAAAATTCGATGATAGTTCGAAGACATTACATCCATCCATCCAGTGATACATATATATATATATATATATATATATATATATATATATATATATATATATATATATATATATATATATATATATATAATTAGATATAAAATTAAATATCCTTTTACACACTGATTAATGACAATTGCATTCCCTTTTTTTAAAGACAAAACCATGTCATATTTTGAAAGAAAAACATTTCGATACATATCTGGATACTTTTAGCAGCATTAAACCGCAGACTTATGATGCTAAACAATAATTTTGAAGTTTTTAAAAAAACGAGATCATATCTGACCTTTTCATATTTTATAGACGAATTTCCAACACATATGCAAGACAGACAGACAATCAGATCTAGAATACATAGAAAAATCATTGCACATTTGTATGTCAAGACAAATTTATCGCGAATGTTCTGCATTTAAATGCTTACATGCTTGCAGATGGTTATGATAACCAGTTCTGGTCAATTATGCTGTCAATAAAGACTAGGTCTTGGTCCTTTTGCCAATTAAGACTATTTCTTGGTCCTTTGGTCAATAAAGACTATGTCTTGGTCCTTTGACCAATTAAGACTATGTCTTAGTCCTTTGGTCAATAAAGACTATGTATTGGTCCTTTGGCCAATTAAGACTATGTCTTGGTCCTTCGGTCAATAAAGACTACGTATTGGTCCTTCGGCCCCAACCCTCTTCGTCACGATGTTTTACATCATGCTTATCGTTGCATTCTATGCATATAACACTAGAATAGTCATAAGAAACTAGACTAATGACAAGCTCTTCATTACTGACTGGCTTTGACAAAAGACGAAGTTAGAGGGAGTAACTGTTCGTAATGTCATATATGCAGACAAAAGTTGCATGAATTATATTATTACGTGTTTAGACTCTTACAAAAACGGAGCAGAAAATAGTGATGACAATAATTTAACAAATAGCCTATTTCCCTAGAAAACAAATAAAAATGGGATAAGGACATTACCGTTTTACAAATCAAATCCGAAAATAATTCAAGAATTAAAAAATTCAAGTCATATTATCAAATTGTTCTAAATAATTCTAAGTTCGAGTTCTGATGAAATTCATAAAGGAGGACAATAACGTCAGTTGCAACCTTCAAAATCCTGCATGTACAATATTACCTTGTCGAATCATATAAAATATTAATCAAGTCTTGAATTCTGTATAAATTTCAATGAATGCCTTTGTCTTTTAGTTTGGTAAGAAACACTTACGAATTTCCATGGAAAAGAATACAATGAATTCTAGAAAAAAAATTTCAACTCAAACTAGTCACATAAAATATCTGTAAATATTAATTGATCATAGGCCAGAATTAACAAATGATGAAAAGAAAACATTTATACACAAGTTTATATATATATATATATACATATATATATATATATATATCTATATATATATATATATATATATATATATATATATATATATATATATATAGATATATATATATATATATATATAGATATATATATATAGATATATATATATATATATATATATATATATATATATATATATATATATATATATATATATGAAATAAACTGACGACTAACAGAACGAAACTAGTAACTAACTAGCCTAAGCGCTATCGACTCTTAATGAGTCTTTTTCAAAGGCAAATACAACACATAGTTACGACAAACAAATAAACACAAAAACGTTGTGTTTGTAAACCTCTACATTTCTATCTTCACATGTGCTAAAACTATAAATACAACCTGCTTGTATAGACTAGTTGCGGAAACTGAAAACGTTGTATAATTACCTAAAAGTCTACAAGCCAAAGCGACATCTATTTTTACTTTGTGTACATATGTAACGCAGATTATATCCCGGATATTTGATTCTATACCGGTTTTTCTTATAGTAAAAATTGAAGGATAATAAGAAGATTTAGAAAATGTTAAATTCTACTAGTGCATAGTTCTCATTTTCTAGTCTTCTTGGTTTAGACCGCTTGGTTTCAATGTTCTAAGGCGGCGTATCCAGTATGATTCCTTTTCCTTCCTGGTTTCGGAACTCCAGCTGTGGTTGTTAGCAATAGCGATAAGTATTATATCACTGAAAGTGTGGCCAGGGGAGGAGAAGTGTTCTGCGACCGGGCTTCTGTACAGCTTTTTTGTCATCCAATCAGATCTCTGAAGGTTTATCCTTTTGTGTAGCTTTTCAGTTTCTCCCACGTACTGAAGGCCACAGATCTTACATGTGATGAGATAAATCACATTCTCTGTTTTGCACGTTTTGTTTGGACCATGTATGTTTAATTTTTCTTTAGTCACTGTGCTAGTGAATGACTTGGTCTCTATCATATGTTGACTGGTTTTGCATCTTTTATCGCCACAGGGTCCAGATTGACTAGGTTGGTTTTGACTAACGATTGGCGTTAGCTTGGCCCTGACTGTGTTGGTGCTGTGCTGTGCTGTTGAGCTTTGGTGTTAAGCTGTATATGCTGCGTTTGGAGTGCTGTGTATACAGCTGTGTAGATCTGCGTGTGCTATGTCGATCTACGTAAGCTGCTTGTGCCGTACTGAGCCATGCTGTGCGTATGTTTTCAAGTGCTTTGAACATTCCAACGTTGCTAGTTCGGTTGACGGAGATCAGGCATTGCAGACCAAGGTGGTGGGCGCTGATTGTCTAAACCAGGAATCAGTGGTTGTCGGTGACTACAAATCTGTGCTTGTTTGGCCAGTGGAACTGGTAGCAATGTGTTAAGGGAGTATAGACATTGCTCCAGATATATATTTTGGCCGTGGGCTAGCGTAGGGCTATTCATAATACCCAGTGTTTCGTGAGGAAATATTATCAATTCGTTATTTTGAACGAACTATCATTTGTTTTTATATTTTGAGAAAAACTATCAACTTATTATTTTGAACGAAATATCGTTTGTATTTTACTATTATCAAGATTATATTTCTGTTTCGTGATATAGCGTGAATCGTTCTTTCGTTATTTGTTTTGGTATCGTATTTGTTGCATAAGATCGTACTATTTATGTTAATTAGTCTCATGTCGGGACCCATTCACCCACGTGTCTATCGTACTTCACTTGATATTTTCATACAACATTAAATATATTGTATTGCATTCCCATCAATGATGTTTTGTTATTAATCCAAAAATCCCAAACTCGGTTATCTTGTTACACTTACGTCAGACTTTTCATTATTAAAAGGAAGCAGAATTGACTATTGTTAATGATGTAGTATATCCCTTTTATTACTACGTATTTACCATTTTACGGAATCTCAGGACTATGCAAACATTTTCCGATATGTCATGTCATCATTTGAAATAAAACTGATCTATTTAATGATTTATGTATGCAAACAAACTAAAATACACTCAACCTATGGATGGAGCAATATATTATTCATTTTGCAATCGGAACTATTTTAACATGATCATGCGCATAAAGGTGAATTAGTATTTAATACAAACACTATTAAGCAATAAAGAAATAAAACACCAAACATTTTAGACATTTAATTCTAGCTATGATGGGTCTTCAAACACATCAGAGTTTCAATATCAATCTACATTTTGCAATTCAAGCATAGACTGGTAATTTTCAGAGCATTTACGTTTTATATTCGTACAATTTACATATCAATACTAACAGTATTTTTAACAGAGTATTAATTAGTATGCAAACGATTCAGACAAAAATATAATATGTTAAGCAATTTAAAAACATAATTTATATATACAATTCACAAACTACTACACCATACAGTTTCACTGGATCCTTGGATTGGCCCACTTATGGACCGCTCACACTATTCGCGGATCCACCACAGGTACTTATACGTACAGACAGCACCCAGCACGTTTGCATTGGTTACTTGGGTCCAACACAATTATAATTTTACGTATACATATGCGTACGGACAGCACACTGCACTATGGACAGCTACTCTCAACCCTAAACAGGGATACACATACGTACGGACAACAATCTATTCTATGGACAGCTACTCCCACCCCTACACAGCTATCGTCAGCCCTAAAGAGATAGTTAAAATAAAACCTAACTGGTTTCACTAATTGGTTCTGAACTAAATTGCTACATACATACGCATAAATTAAACTGTGATAGCAATGTTCGCCACGAAAAATGCTTAATTATCCGATATAACATAATACAAGGAACAAAGGTTATGTAAATCAAACAAAATATAACTTACTTGTGTCTCTGTTTGAAATCAATCAAGCTTAAATCCATAGGGGAGTGAATAACAATCATGGTCAAATGCAGTTTTAGAAACGCTCATTTGGAGAAACTATGGCTCACTCCAGCTAACGTTGAACGTCTGTACAACGAACAAATTACATGAAAGGCAAAACCAAGTTTTTTCCTGCGTTATTATGTGACACATTATCAGAGACTTTATTATGCTCCTAATTTACAGTTTTATTTTTCCCGAAGCGCATTGGCATTTCCAGTTCTTAACATATAAAACTTAAGTAATTTAATGCACCTGATTTCCTTTATTTTAAAATCTTGTGTCGCTTTTTCTTGGTTGAAATATTAAGTCTGCTAAAGATCCAGTTAGTGTATATAAACGGAATGAAAGTAACTACACTCCAGAGTTTATACAAGCTTTGCTGATTCATACTCATCTCTTTCTATCTCTCTCTCTCTCTCACACACACACAATCTCTGGCTCACTCATATATATATATATATATATATATATATATATATATATATATATATATATATATATATATATATATATATATATATATATATATATATATATATATATATATATATAAATTGCTGAAATTTTCCTCACTTGTAGGTTCTTTTAATTTTTAGCTCATACCCTGCATTCAAGTAGATCTTCTCTTAAACTGAATTTCACGCTGGCGATTTGGTAGAATAATGTCTGACTAATAGGATAATGAAAGCAAGGTCTTTAATCTCGCTACTGCTAGTCCACCAGCATACCTTGAAAAGCGTTCAGATAAAAATCAATATTAAGCTATGAGTAATATTCAAGTTGGATATGGTCGTATGCAGTGATAAGGTTGTATACGGTTCTTCACGTTGACTTCTGCCTACATTCCCTAAATGTTGAATGAGAAATTACTTGGTTTCTATTAACACTTAGAAGACAGGTACACAATCATATATATATATATATATATATATATATATATATATATATATATATATATATATATATATATATATATATATATATATATATATATATATATATGCCCACCAAGACAATAATACATATATAATTGAATATATGTACGTTTGTGTGGGTGCGCATGTACGGATACTTATGGAGTTACTTTCATCGGAAGTAAAGAAATTGACGCAAATGGTAATGATGCAAATGTCAACATCTTTAATTAGTCATCAAAACAGATTTTATCCACTACTTTCTCTTACTGATATATTAACCTATTATGTACATTAGTTTTGCAGACATAATATCTATCCATATACCCAGTTTTAAATGTCCTGTTTGCAGGACACTTCAACTACCGTCCTATGTGGCAACTTAATTTATTGTAGTTAATGTTTATTATACTGATTTTTGAAGGAATGCATAAGTTGTGAAGTAAAGAAGTACGTTGCTCTACATCGTGTTTGCTCTGCTTGCTCTACATGTTTGGAATGCTATCTAGATCGCACACAGGTCATGCTTATGTTTCAGTAAAATTGGTATTCTGTCTTGAACATGCCTATACATACCTGCATGGTGCAAGAGTCTCTCTGGAGGGAAGAAACATACCGGAGTGGTCATAATTCGGATTTGTATAATACTAAGGTAAAGAAAAAATAAATCCTATATATTTCCTATTGATACGTAATTGTCATTTTAGTAGTGGTTGATCGCTTGGAGGATTTTTTAAATATATGTTATTTTTGACAGAATACTGAGAAACAATGAAATATTTCGTACGGTTTGGAGTAAAGGTTTAGAAAAAATATCTTCCCTCCGCTAGTGCTATTATATTCACTATTCTGCATAAATTATGTAAACAATGTTATTTGTCCACGATAGAGCAGAGGTCATGCTAAGCTAAATCTTTTTAAAATCTCATGGACAACTTCCATCATTCCTCCCGTCTCAGTTTGTACTGTATTAAAAAGTATGGGATGCGCATTTGGTTTTTGCTCCCGGTTTAAGCTATTTTTAGGTTGTGTGATTACTTGTTTAATTACTGGAATTCCTTGCAATGGGAAATATTCCTTAGCCTGAAATAGTAGCCAATTACTAGGAGCAAACGTCTCGGAGAGAAAGTGTTAGTGAGTGTGCATGGTATTATGGTCAATGAATAGCGAATTCAGATTCAAATCGCATGACTGTCCTTGGAATAATATAGTCCTTAATAAAATCGAGTGATGTTCCTTGGTATTGTGACTGCAGTAGAAGTATTTACGGTAGGAAACTGGTAAGTTACACATTGAAATAAACACGAAGGGAGATACCGTTTATGCCGTCTTGGTAGCAAGTGGGAGGCAGTTGTATTGGCGTGATGTGCCTTGGCTGGCCTAATGTCTTAGTTAAAATAGTCATTATGTTAGGGGAAGTTGTAAATGTTATACGACGTGAAATGCTGACAGTACGGAAAGATGATGAAAAGAAACTATGTATATGTGCGGTTTATATAAACTTGGCAGGTTGTGAATAGTGTGGTCTTGCATTAATTAGAGTAAAATTTATGTATATAATGGACATGTCGGGCTTTCTAACTTACAACTGAAGTTGTGTATAAGTCTTTGAAAATTTGGGGTAACCTTGTGACTTCTAGCGGGTATCGCGCTAGGGTTTTGACACCGATAGGTCAAGCAAAGACCCCTGTCTTGTAACATTACATTCTTCATTTTATAGGGCATTGGTGACAACTTGACAATGCATTATCACTATTAAGTTTGATGTTTAGATCCATATTATGGCTTTATAAATATTAGTTACTTAGAAATTATTGATGGACTTTACAAATTCTGTATCAAACACAGGGGATATAACACTGTATCCATTAGGAGAAATTGTGCTTATATGATGTGAATATGAATTGAATATCTTTCTTGTCAATAAAGAACTTTATGATTAATTTATGGTCTCTCGCTCTTTCTTAGTCTTGTGTTTGTCTGTCTGGCTCTAATGCATACGCTTCTTTTTAACTTCAATACGATTAATGCGAGACCATAGGAAACATTCAGAAGTTTCATAAAAGTACCTTTGTGATTTGCAATATAACCATGGGTGTGGGTGTTGTTTTCTTAGGTATATAGTGCATGTATAACTTTGCAATGTCTGTACATAAAACAACACTTCCAATCGACACAAAATGTTGCAACCAGTAACATACATTTCTCTCTCAGAGAATGAATAGTAAAATGCTTACGTAATATTGTGATAAGAATGAAAACGTAGCGTAAAAATCAATGCAGGTAGATAGTACATAAAAGCTAGAATCGCATAGACCAACTATGTTCCCCACCATAGCGTGTCGCTGAATTGCACAATATAATACTGTCATTGATTTATTTGCGTGTCCAAGACTTTTTTTCAGTTTTGACTGATTAGTTCTCTTTCTATCATTCATATTTTAAACAAAATTCATTGACCGAACTGCCAGGAGAGGAAATCATCATAATACCTAAGTTGTCAGTATGATAAAAATTGTATGAGGTGAAATGAATATATCGTGTCAAATATTGTACATGTAGATTTGAATAACTTGATGAAGGGTCAATATATGCACGGGGACCTTCGTATCGCTGACAATCCATCTTAAAAAAGTGGAACCCAAAATATCAACCAAGATCATAAAGAATGGAAATAATGCTTCCTAACATTTCTTCTCCATTGAGTGGCTGCAGAAAGAAATATTTATCTATAAATTGCCGTAATCTTCGATTTTGCCATAATCGGATCTATTTTAGTATTTACAGCTAAGACACTATATAACCTTATGGATCTACGTTGAGTGTGGAACAAACGATGTCAAAAAAAAATTGTTATAAAGGATATAGACTTGGCAAAAGAGAAAAACTACTCACAGGTTGCATCGAATCGCATTTGTTACGTTGAATCCATAGATCATCATCTTTGTTCCTTCGTGTCTTGGGTGATTAGGAGAGCAAGAAAACCATATGGAGGGTAAAGATTTAGAATTGCTTTAGAAAGAGGAGTCTATTAGGATCTACTCAGCTACAAATGCTGCAAGATGTCTGCAGAATTAAAATCCGAATCGATTGCAGACCATTTCTAAAATTTTAATATCTTGAAAAATATTGTCATAGAAACCAAGCTGATAGAAACTGGTTGTCCTTTTCATCTTTAAAAATATCATCAGGAATTCAACAATATGTAATAAATATTCAGTTTGTATTCAATTATTTATTTTTATATTTTAAGTCTTTCTGTACGAAATACATGTCACTAGTATTAAATTCAACTTATATTCCTTATTTTGAACGATATTCACTTTTCTTTCCGGATATTCCATCAATGTTCTCAACATTAGACACACTACACTGACAATCGCATGACAACTAATCTACTTTTTAAAATCACATGCAAATTAACAATGGGCATTATCAGTACGATTTATGATTAATGCTACATAAAAAATATGTCAAACTATCTAACGAATCTAATCTTGCCAATTAACGTTGTGTGGTCTCTCATAATGTCTCCTTTCCAGGTGTATTGACTCAGAGCCATCTTTGTTTGGTGATGCATGCTTAGTCGTGACGGTATATGGGCTGGTGCGTGCAGAAAAGGCGATGGGTGCCATTGACTCGCGGACCTGGGTTAGAAACTCCGTATAGTACGAATTCAATTTCAGTAACCTGTATGATAGCATTGTTTGTATTACACTATATATATATATATATATATATATATATATATATATATATATATATATATATATATATATATATATATATATATATATATATATGTGTGTGTGTGTGTGTGTGTGTTAGTGTTAAGGAATGGATTGTGTATAAATCTTTTTATTTCGGTTTCATATCATTAAATGTAGTTATTATTATTATTATTATTATTATTATTATTACTATTATTATTATTACTATTATTATTATTATTATTATTATTATTATTATTATTATTATTATTATTATTATTATTATTATTATTATTATTATTATTATTATTATTATTATGTTAGAATGGGTCTAATGTTTTGTTAGAAGCATCGTGTTTACTTAAGTCGTAAATGTGACTCATGTAAGCACAAGCTGTATATGATAATAAATTCTTTGCATGTAAATATTCAGGAGTAGCTATGAAAATGAATGTCTGATACTAAGTCAGGCTTTCCTAACGTCCATACGAATTGCAAACTTTCATGTCTCCTCCGTGCGCGTGTCCATCAAATGACGTATTAGCTTAGCTTATATGCTTAGTTATCTGTCAGAAAGTTCAGAGATAAAGCCGATTAAACATCTATGAGAGTCGTTAATTTACGTTACCTTAGAAAGGTATTGTTGTGCTAAACTTTGTTTGTTCGTGTGTCTACCTAGAAGGAAATGTGTTTCGTTAGTAGATATAATCGTATTTCATTTTTCTAAATAATTATTTTTCTTGAGAACAACACTACTGATTTGGATCAAGACATTGTCTGAAATTCTTCACAATTGGAACAGAACAATACAAACTGTGATTTACTGTGCAAATTATGTGATTCTTTTGTTGGCTTTCGTCTGACGTCATCTTCCGCTATCTTGGACCGGAACTTAACTTCAGACTGTGTCAATTTAGAACTGTTAACTGGACTTGTGTTTTCATATCTTTAGAACAAACCATTTTGACCTCTTTCGTAAATCGTAAGCGTTCTTTCACATATTCACCTTTTCTCCGTGTTTCCTAGAGAAATAAATTACTTTTGTTAAAATTTAAAAGCTTGTTGTCTTCACTCTTTCGTTGCGTTACTTTAAACGAGCCGATACGTAGCACTAGATAGATAGATAGATAGATAGATAGATAGATAGATAGATAGATAGATAGATAGATAGATAGATAGATAGATAGATAGATAGATAGATAGATAGATAGATAGATAGATAGATAGATTTACACTTTTTGCTTCAAAATTATTGGTAACATCGTACATACAGTTTGCTTACCTGATTATTGCCATGCTTGGAACTTATAAATAACTAATGTGCTATCATCTGAGTTCACGATGTAGGCTTGTTTACAAGATTGGATGATTCTGTGTTGTTTACCATGCTGTTCAATCACGTAGTTGAATCGTGCTTTGAAAAGTGTGTACATATATTGGAGGAACAGATGCTAGAAACATAGTATAATTTAGTTTATAACTTAAATTTCCAAATATC
Organism: Potamilus streckersoni; assembly: GCA_016746295.1. Taxonomy (NCBI): domain Eukaryota; kingdom Metazoa; phylum Mollusca; class Bivalvia; order Unionida; family Unionidae; genus Potamilus; species Potamilus streckersoni. Next base: position 506,602 of record JAEAOA010001058.1, on the reverse strand, counting down.
ATGAACCTAACGGCTAAATGTTCAAACAGGACATATTTACAGTACTTCGTAAAATGAAATAAAACATGTTTTGTCACATGACTTATCTCAACAGCACTTATGTTATCTACTCTATGCACAATAGTATAAACCAGAATATTCTCCCTTATGACCATCTATAGTTCTTGCATAATGTAACTACTCATCACTTGAAGAAGACCTGTCATCTGATTTTTTGCACGTCTCCTGTGGGAGGTTTCTTGTAATCAACCAGGTTATACATCATCTACCTATGGTGGATAACCTGATAATTGCAAGCCAACATTACGATAACATCTACTATACAGCATTGCAAAGTTTTCTTTAAAATGGGTACGTCATAAGTGAGATAATACCTGTCGATGTAAGGAGGTAATGTCAACGTGTGTGTGTACTATAAATGTAAATATCTCTCTCTCTCTCTCTCTCTCTCTCTCTCTCTCTCTCTCTCTCTCTCTCTCTCTCTCTCTCTCTCTCTCTCTCTCTCTCTCTCTCTCTCGGTACTGAAGATTATAGATTTATATTTGTTTCACCTTTAATTATGTGATCGTGAGCTCACTAACAAAACAAGCCATGCAGGGTGTGATTTCTTGGCAGTATTTTTTGTTCTCCCATCTTCACGGCACAAAATTGTAAGCATAAATAGATTTGACAAAAGACACCAAATTGTGCACACATATGAAAGTACGTTTCCTTCCAGGCAGTATCACTGATAAATATACTTAACTGGGCATTAGAATGAAGCATAAAGTGTCCGTTTATAAAATAAAAGGAAAACAAACTGATTAAGAAAAGGATTTATTACACTAATTTATTTTGTCTAGAACAGATTATATGTGTCTAACTCCTTAGGAAATAAATAATGTCCTGGCTATTTTCAAGATATGAATAATCTAAGAGCTTATGTCAGTCCAGCAATAAAAACTACCACAAAAAAGGATAGAGCGAACATATATTTCTTGTCCAACGTTAAGGAGTTAAACAGAATCAAATAAAACCAGAATATCTCTAGGCTCTACATAAGCATATCGTTACTTTTAATTCAGATAATGCAATCTCATTATGTCGCATATCCTGTTTTCGTTTTAAAAAATATACAATAAAGTACGCGATTCTTCTAAACTTTATTATCAAGTAAACTCTGATAATTGAAGTGCATTTAGTTTGCAAATGTAAAGACAAAGAGGACAATGATTATTTCACACTAGTACGAATAAAAACATTAATTTCCCCTAAATAATACAATCCAGGCCAAGTCAAGCAAAGGACTGATACAATTTTGACTGGTTTTGACATGAAGTCGTATATCTGAGGCATAATACTCCAGAGCTTGACGTCACTATCAACAGGCACAATAATTATAAAATTATTTAAATTACGTTAAACATCTGAAACATACACGCACATATAGGTAAACAGACACAAGCTCACACAATGAAACTACTGTTTCGTTACAAACAATCAAAGAGAACGGAAACCAAATGAAAAATTAATACGTGGATAATGGAATACATCCCATCCATCAATCCGTCCATCGGTCCATACATACATACATACATACATACATACATACATACATACATACATACATACATACATACATACATACATACATACATACATACATACATACATACATACATACATACATACATACATACATACATACATACATACATACATACATACATACATACATACATACATACATACCACTTAAGGAATCCGCCATTTTAAATAAAAGTGACATAAAAACGCAACACAGAACGTTTTTTTAACTTCACATATGTAATTAAAATCAATTATAAAGTAATCATTTAAGGCGTAAATACAGTAATATAAATAAACAAACGTTATACCATAAGTCCAAGATAATAGACAGTTTTGAATGAAATCAAGGTCTCAAATGTTATTAGCTACCAATGTCGCGAATATGTCGAAGTGCTAACATAACTTATTTATCATAACTACATTCCCGATGATTAAATTGAATGAATTTACAATAATATGTAAAGCAATAGATTAGAACAAAGTCCATAAGATCGTTGTAATTTCAAATGAATAATCCTTACAAATTGTTCCTGTCAAATTAAATCTAAACTCATAACTAAAAAGGTCTACAGACTTTATATAAAAGCATTACCAAAAAATATGTAATACGTATCAGAATAATTACTCAACAATATATATATATATATATATATATATATATATATATATATATATATATATATATATATATATATATATATATATATATATATATATATATATATATATATATATATATATATATATATATATATATATATATATATATATATATATATATATATATATATATATATATATATATATAGATAGATAGATAGATAGATAGATAGATAGATAGATAGATAGATAGATAGATAGATAGATAGATAGATAGAAAAGAGTGAAGCTAACAAGCTTTGTAAACTTAACATAAGTGATTGATTTAAATAGTAAACAATGTAATAATAGGAAATGACCTACAGGTTTGTGAATATAAACTAAAAATTAATCTTAAATTTTAAAAATATAAGTTCTATCACTAAACAGTTCTAATTGAAACCAGGATTGATAAATGACGAATATGTATACGATAACGTCAGATGAGATCGTTATACTGGTGGCAACAGATAATCGATGAATCTCAGTTTATAATGTTTCCGATTAGAATTCCAGAATAAATCTCCACTGAGTGTTTGTCTCCAAGAATTTTAATAAATATGAAGCAATTGTTTCGTTTCGTAGAGAATGTATTATTAAATCCCCAACAATGAAGTTCAACATAATAACTTAAAACACCTTGTACCTTCAAGGCGTGTACATACAACTTTGTAGAAAATTGCTGTTTCATGTCTACATTTTAGATCACATGGTAGCTCACATGACCTTCTATGTGATTTTAATTTGAGCAGCGATATAAAAATGAAATACCATTTATCACGTAGCTGGAATGATCTTATCGAGGAATTAAATTCTCACGCTGGAAATAGATAAAAAGAGCTGCTTTAAATTTAACGAACACAAGGGCCAAAAATGACCTTAGTGTTTACAACATGGCTTAACCAAGGTGAGTTAAAATTACGTTTACATTCTAATCAGACTGATATTTCCTTTAAAAAAATATCAAATCCCATGAAAATAATCATTACAATCAAATGTAATGAAACAGTAATAAATTTAAAGAAAATAATTTTAAAACTAAAACACTATCAAATAATGGTACCTATTCGTAACGGTAGGTTGTTACATTCCATGTATTTTTGGTCTCGACATCGTTTATTGAAGACTTAACATGTATTAGGCCTCTTGCACTTATGGCACGTACTTGGATACGTACGTAAGCTCTACTACTTAAGTTTGTCTGGAGAAAGTTTGTCTCGAGAAACGCGTCTAAGTATCTCCTGTATTACAGTTTATCCATGTTTCACAGATTTTGATATTTCAAATATTTTATTTTCATTGATAAATGGCCACTAAAATATCGTCTATACCTATCCGTTCTGAACTGTTACAGTTCTTTCAAGAAAAAGAAAGTGCGCGCAAGAATTTTATTAACAAATTAATTCATGTATTTCCCAAATATAACGGAAATATTGCTTCGTTTCGAAGAGAAAGGGGTTCTACAAGGTTGGTAATATGGATAATTAACCATCCGGAATGCATACCAGAATTGAAGAAATGTCTGGAAACAAATGATGGAACACAGATAGTGGAAAAGATAGCAGCCATTTCACTGGGTATGATTTTCTTCATACATTTGTTGCTTATCTTATAGCAATTCTTCTTAACTTATGCATGGATCGCAGTAGTTATAGTTGTTTGTATACACTGAATAGAGACTATTTCTTAATGTTAATATCAGACTTGATGTTACCAGCTGTCTCAACTTTAAATATATATTAATATAGTGCAATAGGCATCAATTAGGACACATTATTTACTTGTCTATAATTAAGGAAAATAACATCCAACAAGGTTTGTGATGATTTTGTGGGCTCTTGGTTTGTTTTGAGGGTGAGGTTTATTCTAAATAAATTAATCCATTTGAGACCAGTTACCTATTCTTCAGACCATAATGTGATTATTGCTTACCTTTATCATTACTGGACATATCATTAGATAGCTAAACCGCTAAGCAAATCACTAATATACTAGAATAATTCTGCTACCCCGATTATATTACATTAATTTTCAGTCATTTAAAGAGAGAAAAGCAATAAGTTTCGAATTTCAGTCTTCATTGTTTCGGATGCATTAGCAACATATAAGGTCTGTAAAAGGTCCAACTTGAAATGATATGTTCACAAATAATTTCGAAAACAAAAATTAATCTACATTCTCGATTTATAAGCTTAAATCAGCCTAATGAATTATACTGAATTCAATTAGTCATAAATAGACTAACAATGCAATCCATTATCCGTTATTAATATTCTGCTTATAAGCACATTTCTGCTCGATTCCTAATATCGATAACCACGTTGCCGTTCCAATGAATACTTTCAAAATATGTATATCTGAACACATCTAAAAGCGATTCCCCAAAATCTGGTGTCAATATAGGAAGGAATAATTATTTAACTTATTTCGTTATGCACCGACTACCACCTGTCGTACAAAATGCTCTAAACTCAGTTATTTTGCAATGTAGCATTCCCTCAAAATTCCTAAATAAGATGACTTCTGCTTACTTACAAATTGGCAGTGAACGTATCAAAAAATAGATAGGTAATAAAATCCCCAAGACAAAATCAATGTCCTGAACCCAACTCCATGTACCCATTTAAAAAATAAATGGTATTAATCGCAAAGTCCCAAATTAAAACAAACAAGTATAGGCATTGTCAATCACAAAACTACAAATTGACATATATAATACGTTTGACCTTGAATGCGATTAAATTGTTAAAACATACCTGCAAAATGAAAGCAGCTTCTCATTTAAGAATATAAAGAATGTGTATAAAGTGTGATATGAAGAATACTGGTGAAGAGTGAAGAAATAAACATGACTTCAGTTAGTTTGATAAAAGTCTAAAGTTTGTTTTGAATGGCGAGGATGTGAAGGTATGAGAAAACTGATCAACAATGAAATCAAAAGAAATATCAAGCACAAAATGTAAAATACTTACATTATTTATCTATGGATTACAATATAAATGCATTTATACATTATGATGAAATTTTCCTAAACATTCGCTTTTGCGAAAAATTTAAATGTGTAATAAATATAATGTTATTAAAATAATATAAAGAAACTAACGTTGCATCCTATAGCACAATCACATACATGATACCTAAATATCCCCACTACCACGAGGAAAAAAATTCAATTAAAAACAAGCTATCAAGCACAAGCACTATAAACGCATGTTTAATTTTTTTGTCTTTCAATGTCCCAAAAGCTTACATCAGAACACAGATTTTTCAACTAATGATGAAGTCGATGACTAACGATGTAACACGTATGTGCCAATAGGCTATACATAAATAATGCACACAAAAGTGCATATTAATATATGGCATGATATATAAGAGGTATCGATGACGAAAACAATACAACATTCAATTTTATCTCTGTACAAACACACTAGCCGAATGAACCTAACCTGCTGAAACGAGGAAGGGAAGACAGATATTAGACAATGATGAGAGGAGACACACACACACACACATACATACATACATACATATATATATATATATATATATATATATATATATATATATATATATATATATATATATATCTTTTCTACTAGTGTAGGTGATGTGGTTAACTCTATGTCCTCACATACTGGAAGTATTCGCCAAAAGGAAGAGGACGAAATTATTGCACAAACTTATAAAAAGAAAGGAAAATAAAAGGAAAACACTTGAAGTAATCAACACCAACTTAAATATTTTCTTAAAATAATATCAAGAATGAGAAATGCAAGTAGCTATAAACGAACAGATATAATATTTAAGCATTAGCTTAATTAGAAAGGCATGATTATTATGATATCAAGAAGGTAAGGATCGATCCGCACAAAAATACAACTTTATTACATAATACTCTAAACAACATAGTGTAACAGTGGTGAATAAAGGTACTAATTCGTATTAAAATCCAGGCTGTTTGAGTTTCAGTTCAAGGATTATGATAACTTAAGGTCACGGTAAAAAGAAAGACAATTTCGGCATTTGCAAAAGGAGATACTCTTTATCAAAGAATAACTTGATCGGTTTTATATGACTCTTTTCAATAGAAAACTTGATATGTTTTGTACGAATGGTTCTATGAAAAAATTTTGAGAGGTAATGAACAAGATAAGATTTGGTTTTGAAAATTGTATTGTCAACATCTACAACGATACATAGAGTGATCACTTGAAAACAATTCGGAACTTCGTTGATAAACTCAGTAATACCAACTAGCAATTCATTTTGGCAAAAGTGAAGTTTACCGTGCACGTGTTACATACGCGCTGATATTGCGGGACACGGTCATGCTAAACCGAGGATATGGTAAAGGTTATTTCTGAATTTAGTTATAGTTCAGCATTATCGGAAATGTAGACCTCATTATTTTTTCGAAATTGCCTAACCTCTGAAGAATTTGACCATTACAACGAACAAGATTCCATAGTCTGAGAATGGGGAAAGTATTTGAAAATCGTGAACAAATTGCATGCATATATATATATATATATATATATATATATATATATATATATATATATATATATATATATATATATATATATATATATATATATATATATATATATGAATTTTAAGTCGGTTCTATGAAATGCTCAGCTATTCTGTCTTCATATTTATCTGAGTAAATCACTTTATTACCGTATAATTCCATATCAGTAGAATGCCCTTTGGCTGATGCGTCGTCGAATATCAATAACCAAATTATTCCTAGCGAGTGCATGACTGCATTGTTTGAAATACTTGTTAATACTTGATGAGTTACAAACTGTTGAAACTAACGTATTGGTATATCCTTTTATTGTTTAAATTACATAACGTTTTCTTTTCTCTTCATGTCTTCTATTTCAGAACATGGGACAAGTGTTATCACCATAACTACACTGAGAATAAAAAAGGAAATAAGATTTCTTGAAGCATGGGCAGTAAGAATTGATACAGTCATTTATAATCAGTCATAAACCGTGATGATGAACATCGGTTTCTTGATATGCTGCGATACGATTTCTTGATACGTAAATTTAGAATACTGATTCTGACCAGTTGATTCAATAATTTTATCTCTAATGTTAACCCTCATCAACGACTACCGTTACATTCGCTCTATCTCTCAGATAGCAGCGAGGTGTCACACTTGACACGTTATCAGCATAAAATGATTAAAGTCGATGTGGGATGCGTCTTCATTAAGTGGTTCATTGAATATTTCATTATTATGTTTACCGGTACATAACACTCTTGGTATACAAATTCATATCATTTCCAATACGTTAAACACTGAGGAAGGAAAGCAGGGCAAACGGCGCATGTATACATATTTCTTTGTTATACACTAACGGTGCCCTTTACCAGTAATTCTATATTGGTGTTCCTGCCAATTAAAGTCATTAGCATCGCATTCTAACCACTACATTAATACCTTTTCCTTGTTTACAGATAATGTTCAGGCTGTTATATATCGATTTGGCTGGATGCTTATTATTTTAACAAGACATAATAAGGCCCGGGAAAATATTACAAACATATTATTGTGTGATCAGTTATTGACGAACACTGTGCTAAGATCCATAATATATATATATATATATATATATATATATATATATATATATATATATATATATATATATATATATATATATATATATATCAAAAAAATTAAGTCCCACATGTAGACCAAATACAGGCGGCGTTTTCCACCTAGTGGAATCATTTTGTGCATTATTCTTTAATGTTACGATTATTATGCTGTGGTTCCTACCATCCACTTTCTAGGTAAGCGATTTTGTAAATAGACTGTTTTCACCCGAAGATCATTTTCAAGTCAAATTACGGGCGTTGTTTGTTTGGATATGTTGATACAATAAATTCACGTGAGAGCAAACAACCTAAGGGGAAGCTACTCATCATACACTTGTTTATACTTTGCATTCCATTAATAGCTTGACTCCTCTACCATCTCGACCATGTGCACATTCCTGAAAATAATGCCGCTGGTACAGATGTCTGTGGGCAACATACATAACCACTTCATAGAAGTTAATTTTTAACTGTACACATTCAATCTGGATTCTTTAAACATAAAATAATATATATATATATATATATATATATATATATATATATATATATATATATATATATATATATATATATATATATATATATATATATATATATAGTTTAATACAAACAATACTATCTTTATAGGTTAGAGAAATTAAATTCGTACTCTAAAGAGTTTCGAACCCAGGTCCGCGTGTAAATGGCACCCATCGCCCTGCCTGCACCCACAGCCCATATACCGTCACGTCTAAGCACGCATCACGAAATTAATGATGGCACTGAATTGGTGTTATATTAGCTCGTTCGTAGCAGACACTCTCGCATAACGACCTAGTAAATGATTCTCACACACACACATATATATATATATATATATATATATATATATATATATATATATATAGATATATATATATATATATATATATATATATATATATATAGATATATATATAGTCTTTCCAGATCCCTATGAAAGAAATCAAGGTATATATGCTATTTGTATTACAAAGAATTAAAATTATATAGCAGACAGAACAGACAGTGCTATCCTTATATATATATATATATATATATATATATATATATATAGATAGATAGATATATAGATATATATATAAATAGATAGATATATATATTTATATATATATAGATATATATTTATATATATATATAGATATATATATATATATATATATATATATATATATATATATATATATATATATATATGTACATATATTTAATGTATATATATATATATATATATACATTAAATATATGTACATATTTCTGATCTATGTTGGTTAATACATTTAGATATTTGTTGACTGGTTTGTCCAATATATCGGATGCTATATTTTTTATTATGATGAACTAAATGACATTTGATAATGCAAAATTAGTGTCATAACGCATATTACATTTAATTGATGATCAATGTGCATGTAATTTTTTTTCTATAGAATAATTAATTAGGAAATATTTAAGATTTGTGGGCCTTTTATAAGCAAGTGTGGGTTTGCTTTCGTGTAGCGACCTAACACTTGCTTTACACGATATTTTTAATAAATCCCAATATCTGTTGATTAATCATACATATATTAGGCAAATTTGGATTATATTCAAGAGCAAAAGGAATAATATTTTCATTTCTATTCTTGATTTTACATTATATATATATATATATATATATATATATATATATATATATATATATATATATATATATATATATATATATATATCACATTATCAGGGTCATTATTTTTCTACTTTAAATATAGTCCAAGTGCCGTTTGCTGTATCATCAGGGTATGATAACTTCAAACGCAACATGATCTAATTCGTTTTTCATGAACGTGTTCTCATGATTTTGTTGGTACTGAGGTAACATTACGCCTTTATGTATACTCATGTATGTGATGGCATTGTATTCCTCCATTTTAGTTAAAGCGAAAATTACAGCTTCGATTTATTTTTTCAGAAGTACGACATTGACGCTCTTGTCAAAAAGAACAAACAACTTATGGATGAAAACGTTACGTTAAAGGATAATGGATTACAAAAATTAGAAGGGAAAAAAACAATATGCAAAACTAGACAACAGAAGGACATCCAATCTATTTTAGCTGACCTGAAAACTAGTCTCGCAAAGCTGCAAAAGTATGCAGATGAAGGTAGCATGGTGTCATAGGCTGATAATGGCCCCATCTTGTTCCTTGGTAATTAAAGGACATAAATTATTACTTAATTAGTCAAGCAGAACTGAGGAACACATAAAAGTTTTGTATTGTTATGGATGGTGGAGATGCTATAGAAAAATGTTTTTCTTGATTTGATTTGTTTTGTTTTTATATTAATGCATTACGTGCAATACTTATCAAAGACAGTCTCACAAAGGTTTTTCGATTCACTAACATGTTACAAAATTACCATATGATATAATCTTACTTTCCATAGCTGATAAACTGAGATATAATTTTATTAATTTTCTTCTGTCTTTAATCAACAAAAAAATGTATTACCTAATTTAATGAGAATATTATTAATTCAAATAAATCATAAGGATAAACTTGGTACACAAATCAATATTTTGTCTGTGAACATGTATATTTTTTAGTGTGCAAGTTTTAGTTTAAGGAAACTACTTATTGAGTGCACTGAAAATGTTGTGTGCTGCAAATCATCATCGTAAATACTTGCAAGTTTAATTATAAAATATATTATATAGATTTCTAGATACATCGTGAAGGATTTGGAGGTATTTGGGTGTATCTTTGTTTTGGCTTGGCATACTCGTAGACTAAATGTTGTCAAGTTCAACAGAGTTCAGTAAGAACATGTTTTAACTGCAAAGTATCTAACAATGATACAAGTTCAGTACAAAAGTTAACGAAAAGTTCCGAAGATAGAATTTGAACTGCATGACTTAAAACAAGAGTCTTTTCATTTTGCTTTAGACTGCAATTAAAGCACACCATCAACTATGCATATAATGAAACATACAGGTAGTCGACACAGGATAGACTCGAACCATCGAATCTTCATATATATATAGAACAATATTATTTAATCATAGCTTGTTCAGCACCCGATTTGTTCAATACGCGTTACAAAACATAAATCTATATGATCAACCTTAAACTTAAGTAACATTTTAACCTGTCAGCAGAATTAATTTCATCTATCGGCATATATAATTTAAGACTGAATATTTCACGGGGATCTGAGCATTTTTAAACTGAACCTATACGTCATATCATGCGCGCACCATGGAATACGTGGCTATTTCATGATCAAATAGCCCAGACAACAATGCAATTACACGTAGGCCTTATAATTTCCTTGGCAATAACCAATGGTTTACGCGTAGTGTTTACTAAATCGACATACCAAGGCAGGATACAATCTTTCTTATGCAAGATATCCTACATTTTATATAAACATATTATATATTTCAAAAATATTATATTTTGTGAACATAATCATTACAATTAAATGTAATGATACAAAAGTAAGATAATATGAATTTAAAATTAACAAATATGTAATTCCTAACATTCCTCAAACGAATTCCGATTTTAATGCAATAACATTATGGTACTTCAGTGGCTTCATTTCTACTAATTGCCCTCTGAAAAAACACGTTATCTCAGGATCATTTCCGGTTCTATGACAAGTGATTGTCATTTATAGCTATGATTGGATAAAAGAGGAATGAATATTTAACACGCACTCATTGCGATCAATACCTTTTCATTCATCCAAATTAGGAGTGAAAGTGACCTCATCACACGCTTGACGACCAAAACATGCGTTAGCTAAAGGAATATTTTCGTTAATAAATCAATCTCAAGAACCTTCTTTGACATAGCTTTTGTATCTGCACAAGCTGGTTATAACTCAAAGTAGTCTTTTTCAATAGGATAAACTTTCAGATCCAGAGAAGGCTTGCCAGTTATAAATGTATTAACTATATAGATCGCTGTAAGCTCTGATTTTGTACAATTTATGTCACATTTTTGTTTCAAAGAGTGACTGAACCTGACTAACTTTGCACATGAGCAAGACGTACAATATTTCATTTGTTACATTTGTTTAGGGTTTCTCCATTCCGTTTAATACATCAGTTTATGGCTTTTCGTGCATTTTGAAGAAAGTGATTTAAATATATATGGTTTCCCGGACTGCTGAGCATTCATACAGGTACCATGCAACATCTGATATCTAGAAAGTCTCACATAGGCATACGCATGCTTATAGTATTTCCGAGTCACTTTGCCATGACATGCATAACATAATAATAACAACAACGCTTACGTTGAGGACATGCATTGACTACCGAAACTTCAAAATAAACCTGTACACAAAGTAAGACACGCACTCCTAAGATGTATCAATACTTTTTGTTTATAACACTTTTATATGAATGTGTTATCAACGTAGGGCTAAAATGACACTTCAAGCGATGGAATAAAGAGAAGAATGCCTTTGGTATTATTTTAACTTCACTTCTATTGACACGTCTCAATCAAACCTATGAATCAAATATTTTCTCGACTATATGGATTTGTATGCGTTTATAAATAAATTAAGTATCGTTATGTAATTAAAGTGGCTACATTTCAATATTTCAACTTTTCATCGATCCGTTGGCACTATGCTATGAAAGAAACGTTCGCTCATTCAAAGGCGTACTAATTCATAGACTTATCATTCAAAAAGAGCATATAAGCTGCTTCAGTTTGAATGGTCATAACTTGGATTAATAAATGTTCCGATAGATCATATGCGCACCAATGCTCGAGACTGAATGGGAAATGTTCTGCAAAAGGTTACTATTCAGAACGTTAAACAGTTATGTGGTGCCTTTAATCGACAATTTTTTTCAGTTCTAAAGACATGTTCATTTCATAGAAAATCCATACCCCAAAGGAAGGGCTGATTTGCTTCCAGGCTTTGTAGTCCCAATAAAACATTTTTATACAAAATTTAGATAGCTAATTGGATTAAATGCAATAATTATTGATATTAATTTAATTAAACTGATCATTGACAGGGTCTGATTTTGTGAATGAAAATCAGAAATAAGTTACATTCAAATACCTTGCGTTTTATGTTTCCCTTTTAGTATATTACACATGCCTGAGGAAAAACTACAATATATCATTCCAGGTATAATTAAACTTCATATGAACAATTGCCGTAAATACTGTTCGACTTCACGGAAGGGTATAATAAATTTAAATACATACTTTCAACATTTTATCTTGTTTCTATTCACATTTTCCTCATTACCGGACCTTTTCTACATTGTTTAGTTGCTGTTGTTGAAGCGCTTAACGCCATTTTAGGCACTAGATAGTCAATACATTCTACCCAGTATTAATGGTGGAGGAAGAACCCAGTAAAACACCGGAGAGAACCACCTACCCAAGAGACGATGCTGGCAAGCTTCATCACATACCAAACAGTCTGAACCCGAGACTTGAACCCACGTAGACATAGTTCAATTGGCAGTGATTCGTAACGGTGACCACTTTAGCCACTCAAACATCTATTGTTTAAACTTGTATATACTTTCGAAGTACTGAATTGTATTTTTGTCCGATCTAGATCACGAGGTACACGTTGCATAGTGTTATAACAATACCATTGCTTTCAAGTCCATAAAAACTATACACTTAGGCCCTCGTAGATAGAGTGGACAGCCAACAGGTAGACATACAATATATATATATATATATATATATATATATATATATATATATATATATATATATATATAAGATTTTCCTCTTCTATCATCTTGAAATGCAAGCCATCAGCCTATTAGACTGCAACTGAGACATTTCCTGTTTAGTAAATCTCTTGACTGCACATGACATTAAAAGTAGGTCCATGGTATGTGTGGCTGTTACATATTATTTGCTAGTCGGTTGATGCAGCATTTATATTCTTGCTCTGTGCGTAAAACATATTGCAGGAAAATGCACATCCTTCTGAACCCTAGTTAGAGATGGAAACTTCGGCATGTTACCAAAATTTATCACGTATTACCTTATTGACAAAAGGATCAGTTGGACTGGAAATAGTTAATTTAAGTCACATAATTTATTAATATTACCAGGCAGTGAGACTTTTCTTTACAAGATCCTCTCTGTCAATATCTGTGTGACCCTTTAGCTTTCCTGTTATTTTTGCAATGCTGCAATAACCTGGAGCATATATTGACTATAAGTTTTAAAGTTATAGATCGCATATACCTAAACAGTTGCAACTATTTCAGCAGTCGCAAAACATGCAAAGAAACATGTTCGCACATCTAAAAATTAGATGACATCGGCTGGGCGATCTTATTTGCTTAATACAAAGGACAGTGTTATACTTTTAAATTATGTGAATTTTATTACCTAATCCGATATGTCTTTCAAAAATACGTTTGACTTTTTTTTCTCAATTCCATCTTGACAAAATATGTGTTATTTACATTTATGTCTTTTAGCGAGTTCGATCTAAACGATTATAAAAGTATTCAAAACTATCCTATAGGAATTTATTTTTATTGAGATTAGTAATTTATATCCTGTGGCAAGGTTACAGTGGGTTATTTAGATCTTGTAAATAAAGGATAGAAACAGGTGGGCTCCTCATTCACAATAGTCTTATAGACCCATGACTGATGTATTAAGAAAGCAGGATAAAGAGGAAATGATATAATTTAATATTAAGATAAAATATTGTTTAAATGTTATTATCAGTTTGCTTTAAAATTTTCAGGTAATGAAAATCTGGAGTTAGCTTGTATGTTTTATGAATCCAATTTGACTTGATTTTTCTGTCGCAATGTTCCTAGGTTTTAAATCAAAAGTGCCACACAGCTATTATTCAAAACTAAAATGGTTTAATATCTCCTACGACATTTTGGATACGTTGACGTCTTCTCCCTTTTCCCGTTTCAAGCAATAAGCATTCGTTCATAGAGCGATATGCATGTAACAATACATTTACACGCACTTTAAAGTGTTAATTTATATATGAATATGATGTGACAAATATATTGATGAGGTTTTAGCAAGTTACAACTGTATGTAACTAAACTGAGCTAACATTGAGAGTCTCTTTCCGGATCTTCTATAGTTTTATTGGCTAAGACTTCAACAAAAAATGCATTTGTATTTAAGACTTCATAAATCTGACATTTCGTGTTCGATAAGATATAAAGTTATACTATATTGCCAATAACATCCAAAGTTTAAAAACAAATTAAAACAATCCCTAAAACATTTTTGCTAGTGGAATTGTTCACATTGTGTGTCTGATTATGTGCTTGTAGTTGCTGCGAAAGTATTAGAAATTAAACATTAATTGGAAATATTAAACAGTTTTCATTTAGAATTGCAATCCCACATACATGATACAAATAATTGTGTTTATATCATATTTGTCAGTTTGAATAATGTTTCCAACGGAATACGTCTTATCACATTGCTACATCTACCCAACTATCTAACATTTACAAGTTTATTTTGTCATAGAATGTTGATAACGTTTGAATTCAGTATTCAAGTTGAAACTTGTCTTGTGAACTTTGTTCTTTATCATCGGTGACGACGGCAAATGTTTGCTTTTGCAAAAGAAGATTAATTTGTTTCGTCTCCACATTATGTGCTCATTTGATATGTTTCACTTGCTAAAAACTGATAAAGCACGTCATCGTGCTTTACCAAACTAGACATTTAAACAAGAATGCTAGTACCTCAGTGTTATCTTTTTAAAAAATATCATGATACTATTATTCATGTGTACCTTGTTATCTGGATGTGATAGTTTGATAAACAGCTCAATACTAATGCCAAACTTCTACTTGAAAACTATAAAAGGCCTGATCCCAGATTAGCATTGCACATACCGCGGATTAACTGATGTGTGAGTCTCTCTCTCTCTCTCTCTCTCTCTCTCTCTCTCTCTCTCTCTCTCTCTCTCTCTCTCTCTCTCTCTCTATCTATATATATATATATATATATATATATATATATATATATATATATATATATATATAAAGGTCAGAATTCACCTAAGATAAAAAAATTGTTTTGAAACGGTAGCTAAACAAACATTTCGGAACACAAATGTTAATCTAAGAAACAAAACATAATAATAATAATAATAATAATAATAATAATAATAATAATAATAATAATAATAATAATAATAATAATAATAATAATAATAATAATAATAATAATAATTGCAAGGACATTGTATAGCGCCTGATCTTTAGAGGTTCTAAGCGCTTTACAATATTTGACAACACTTTTAAAACACATATAACGATATGATTACATAAATATAGACAAACATCACGAAATTACAAAATAATAATCATGCTGAAAATATTTAACTTAACGAAATTATATTAGATCTTTAAGTCTGTTCTTGCAATTGAAATAAGTTGGTTTAAAGATCTCTCTTAGGATTCCATACGTTAAATTATCAGGAAAAAACTTAAGAGAAATTACACTGACAATTGGTGAACTTGACACTGACATTTGGAAGTCGGTTTAATGTAAATGCAGGAATGCAATAGATACGAAAATATGAGTTTTGTAACGTCAATGACAAACGTTACAATCAGGATAGTAAATATTGCATTTTTCTAATTATGCAGATATAGTGCAGACTTCTTGAAAATGTTCGTAGGTATATTTATTTCGATTTGGTCAATTTAGGCAATATTCATTTAAACGGAATTAGGATGGATTAGACGTCATGAATAATAACGCAGCATTAGGGCTCATCTGTGATATTATTTAGATAAAGTTCATCATTACTTTTGCATCTGTTATTGTTCCCTCTGGATCAAAGTTGGGTTTCCGAGTTTCTTCACAACGGCATGGCTGATCGTTTTCTTCTGGATTTGACTTGAGGATCCCATACTAATGCATGGGAAACGTTGAATCGCAGCAGGAAAACATATGCACTTTCATTTTTCAATGATGCCGGGTAGAGTTTTGTTGTACAGATCATGTAGTTGGGAGAAAGTATTACATTTATCCATGAAAATTTGCACCTTGTATCCCAAGGTGTTTCTATATCTCCATGTCGCTGCCGCATAAACCAATGTTGAGTTGAACAGTCAAAGTTTTGTTTTCGGGTGTATACATTAGTCTTCCGAAATGTGCAAATCATGTTATAAGCAAACTATATTTGAGATGGTGTCCATTACGTCCTCTTCTATTCTCCTGTTCACAATGTTGCTATAACATGTGACCATATAAATATTATCAATAGGTTGTACATGTAAGACAATATGTTCAACCTAATTTACATTGATGCGCAGGTTATTGTCTTGGGTTTCGGGTTGGGTGTTTTTGTTATATTTTGTTTATTATTTGTTTGTTTTTTATCTTCCCATTATTGATCACCACGCTGTGATTTTGACTGTGGTTTGTAGGGTGTGCTTAAATGCCTGTGCTGGAGATATTATGAAAGTTGTATCATTTGCAAAACCGCAATCTTCCATCTTAAGGTCCAGTGTATTCCTTATTGATTTTTCATTGCCATCCTTATCACCCAGTTTATTACTACAGAGAATATAGTTGGTTAACGTAATCATACTTGCCTTATGCCAATGCCAACATGGAAAGATCACAGTTTGTTAAGTGTGTGAAATCTAATGCCCTTGTAGAGGCAATTTATAAACCTGACAATGTTCAGAGGATGCTGTATGACCTCAGAAAGTCTGCCATTTTAAGGATTCTTCTATGATTACAGGCCATGATACATTCTGGTGTGTACTTGACTCTCCAGCCAGGGATAAATACGCTCTGCCACGGTCCCTTTCAACACGGAATCAAATCCAATCTTGGTCTACTCCGAATTCGGCAGTTGATAACGCATGGACAGATGCTACACAGCTCTCTGAAACGTCAACTTATGTATGAATATTAACCATGCTTCCCTTCGTGCACTCGAGGCACCTCCTTATTCCTTGAGAATATCATTTAATTAGTATGGATCCGTGATATCTTACGGAATGATGCTATCCTGACCAGGAACTTTGCCATTCTTGATTTTACTGATTTCCCTGTGAGTTTAGTTAAGGCCCTAAGTTCATGGCAATATCTCTCCATCTTCATGGATAGTGTTATTTCCACAGATGTAACGCGAAACAAAGTGCTGAAGTATTCCTTGTACTTGTCGCACTTTATGAAAGATATTTCCACCCTTTCCGCGTAAGGCGTCCTTGCGTATTAGTTTTCATTTCTGATAGTTTCTGTGTGATGCTGCAACAGTCCCAGGCCAAATATTATTTTCTTCATGTAGATTATAATTAAGACAGATACACTATGGAATAAGGCTATATATTTTATATCTTACTACTGCACCATTTGTATCAGAAAGTAGTGATGTTCCACATTGAATATTCCTTTCACAATAATGTAAAGTAAACATCGGGTACTATCTGCAAACAGTCAAGACAAATCCCGTTTTAGTAATTGGTTTAATTTTCTGAATACTTACAGTGTTATATCGATATCAATGCAACATGTGGCTCACCGGAATGTTCTATTGTGGTGCTATATTTGAGGACGTGACTGTGACTATGGAGTCCAATCATTCAGTGAAAATGAAATGAACGGCATTAATCCTTTTAATGAATATTATTCATTAAGTAATTATGAATATATACATAATGTATGGGGAATATGCAAGTTATAAGGCTTACTACAGTGTACCCGATATCTCTGTATTACCTGAAACAAAATTGGCATGACCTGACATGGCCAGTAAATGTGAATATGCTATGTGATTATTATGAACAACAGACTGACTGGATTAGACTGTGAATTTAGGACGCTTACGATTAGCTCCTTGATTCCACTGGCACGAAGAACAGAAAACATAATACGCATTTCCGCCAAAGAACTGACTTCATGAAAGCGCTGGCGGAACCATATACATGTTTGCCATCGATATCGCCGCTGTGATTGAGATTGATGTATGGAAGTGGAAGATTCAAATAACGAATGTGGGTTTGGGGAATGACACCATCAGCCCATACTATCGTGGTACTGTACCAGTAAAGAGGAATCAAACCGTGTTATAATACTTGATGACATTTAATGACATCGAGTGTTATTGGTTTCACCCTCCGAAAAATAAGTTATGTCTGAATTGTCATGTGTGTGCAATTTATATTTTGTATTTCATACATTAAAACTGTTCCTGTAAATGTACTTTATATACATATATGCATTGGCAATACTTTTCAATATAATTTGATATAATTTTAAATTGCCCTTGCACTTCATATTCATGACGACATCATGTTATAATACCATTGTCTGCAATAATGTTTAACTCAACTATTCGTGTGTCATGTCCAGTCAGTTATTCATCCTGATTTCCATCAAATGTGGTATATTGATTCTGCCGTGTCATATGGAACTCTCAGTCGTCTTTAATATGTCGTTGTTTTAGTTCGGCATCGGACGTATGTACTGATTAATGAAATACTAGTTACTGCTGCTTTGAAACCTTCAATAAATCAATAAATAAAATGTTTATCATGTTCACTGTTACTTTTGCATCCTTTTTCATGAACAAATTAACCTTGATTAATCCAATATATAATTTCTACTCTTCATCTCGCGCATTGTTATCGTTGTGGAAATATCAGACCTGGAAAACTTTTGGTTTAATATTAGTAATTGTCCGGATATAAATGATATTTAAAACAAAATAATTATGCTTCACTTCAGTATTTACTTAGTATCCCTACATGGCTCAGAGTTATTAAGCAACTTTGTGGTATTGCTCCTTTCCAGTTGACCAACCATGTACCGTTTACGAATGTCCGATATAGTAGCTGGTATATGCTTTAAATTTGTCTTCGTCTTCCTTGCCTAACAACCAGCTAAACTAAGAGTGATTTTATCGAGAACCATCTATAGTAATATGCTAGACATTCGTATCAAGTCAATAATGTTGCAAGCAAGATGACGGATTCACCACAGATTTTACCAAAGCGACTCATCAATGGAGGCGAACGACTATCATGGACTCAAATAGGGCTGAATACTTGCCAAATTTGTATGTTAACGATATCAGCGTGTTGTTATAGTTATACTATCAATTATTTGACCAATAGGCTTGTCGCACAATAATCAAAATACATTAGATATATTTTTACGACTGTGCCAATCATTGTAGACATGCATCATTAAAACCGTGTATTTGTACCTGTAAACTCTTATTTGTTTTAAACAACTAGAGTCATACAAATTTTTCGGACAAGATTATGTATGTTTTTAGTGAAAACAATGTATTTTTCGTATTCACTACGAGCATCACTGATACTGTTCTTGTAGCAAGCACACATTTAAATCATTTAATAAAATGATAGTTATGTGAAGCATAGCAACTGCATTCACTTTGCATTGCCGAACAAGTATCGAACAATCACACTTTGAAACGATGCATTTAAAGCAAAAAATAAGGTTGTTTGATAGAAAAAAAACTATATCACCTAAAACTTGTTTTGTCTCTTTCTGAGTAATAGTCCGAGAACATTATTATGTTCCTTTTGTCGAGGAATTTATATTTGCGCTGTAGGATTGTCTTCATTTTGCGATTTTTATTTCTGGTAAAGACTGTAGTTGAAAACATTTGTGGCTAACCGATTAGATGATAGTGGACTCTACAAATGTGTCCTTTGTATTGTGAGGACGTATATTGGCCGATCCTCATATTAAATACTGGGGATTTGTAAGTCAGGAATTAAAACCAAAATTTCAATATTTCGGTACGCTGGAACAACTCCCGTAGTAACAATATAGTTCAGACGTAAAGCCGCGCGTACAATCAAGTTGGGCTACAGGGACATCTTTGTTTTTTTTTTTAAATCCTTAAAATGGCATTATTCCAAATGTAGCTGCCCTTTTTAGTCTGCATATCTTTAAACGTGCAACAACATATACCATATTACTGAAATGCGGCACTATGGCTACGAAATTGGATTCTCTCACCAAATTTGATGAAGCGTTTGCATGTAAGCCTAAAGACGAAGTTAAGTCGATTCAAACCCCACACACAAAATTACAAATCCATTAGTTGTGTTTCATATTATCCTGCAGTCAGCTGAACTGACTGGGTTATCTACTTTGCACCACAGGATTATTTATACACATACTGTACTAGCCAGTGAGTTATAAATCATACTGAAGCATTCTTTATTGAGAACATACGCTATTATATAAAATAAATTACCAATACAATTTACTTATTATATGTGTGTTCGAATATATGAGTGTCTCGTATTATGAAATCAGTTTGTTTTTTATTTTGATTTCATTCACATTTCTTAATCCTAGCAATAATAAACGTTTATCCATGCGCATATGGCAAAGTGCTAAATCTTCATTCTCTGGCTAGTGATGGACCATGAACCATACATTTCTTAACACAATTATCCTTTAATACTCGTTGGTCAAACAATCGCAGGGAATAGTGATTAAAATCTTTGTAAGAGATAAACAGTCATAAGGTCACGTACCTAGCTACACAGAACAAGTTATAAATCCATAACTTTTTTATTCTCCACATTGGGATATAGAATCTATAATGGTCTGTCGTATATTAACTTAAAGTAAACAATAATCTAAAAGAGGAACAATGGGATCGAAGAGAAATACTTTTCAATATAAAATATAAGATTTCATATTTAAAAGAGGGTTACTTGTTAGCATGGAGTATACTTGAGTTCTAAACTGTCAACGAAGGCCTTGCAGTTACATATAATGTCACTATATTTGTAACCAATAAAAGTCTCTACCTGAAATCGATTCGACGTATGGAAAAGATTATGTTATATCTCAGTACGTTGTATATTGTTTGAATGTCATTTAAATTAATATTGAATATAAATGCATTAGCAATACCTTGAATAAACCGGCAAACATCATATAGAGCATATACAAACGTAAATGTTTATAGTGCTATTATCAAAGGCTTAGATTGCAGTCATTCCTAATTTTTGTTTCCAACATTTCCAAAATTAAACTGTTTTCATATCGAAACTTTACCATGATTTTATGAGTGCTATAATATGAATCATTGACAACATAACTGTATAGAGCATGATATACATAGTATCGACCGTGACAATACCACAATATTTATGATATCATTCAATCCATTGTACTGCTGGACTGTATTGGATTCTAGCTAGCATTCGTCTTGTTGGAAGACCCATAAGCCTAGCTGTGAGTTTATGTGACTTGGATCCTACCTTTAACATCGTTCAAGCTTAGTTCTAGTTACTCTCCTCCTCACAGTTTAGAAAACTACGAAAGACATTTAGGCGATGTATAAATTGTTTGCTAATAAGATGTAAGTGAGCCTGACTAGTAACACATTTTAGTAATCTCGTACAATAGATAAGAAAGGAAACATAAATTTCACCGTTAACCTAACGACTGTGTTGATATTACAAAACTGATCCAACTTATATACACTGATCATATTGCTATATGCCAGGAAGTAATTTAAAATATCGTTGGATATGTAGCGTTTCGAATCCTTTATTTATCACACGTATCTGATAAGTACGTAAAATTTATATCAGTTGTTTCCGGAAGCAAAATATATGGCTAATATACAAAATTTCGATACACAACTTATCTCGATGTTCATATATGTGCTTGCGTACCATATAAGGTTCCTTTTGATAAATGGGTTTGACAAAATCTGTTACGACTGTTTATGATGATCTGGAACAGTTTTGTCAAGAACACGAGCATGCGCTCAAGAATCTGATTAACAACTTAATTCAGGTATTTCCACAATATACAAATAATATTGCTCCGTTTCGAAAATATAAGAGTACCAGAAAAATGGTGATATGGATAATTAACCATCCCGAGTGCATACCAGAAGTAACAAAATGGTTGGAACTAAATGATGGCACAACGATACTGGACAACATTAGTGCCAAGGCATTTGGTAAGCTTTCGGTTCTACATAATTTTCTATATTATATCATGTTTGAAATTATTACCAACCCAAAATGTTCTCCCTGCTGTATTTACAGTGAGTAGAATCTTTTATTGAAATCCACAGCGAGCTTCTAATGTCTCTACTGTCTTAATGTTATATATGCATTTAGACCTACTCAGAAGAAAAATATTTCAGGACACTTTTTCTACACTTGTTTAGTTATCTAGACAATAAATTATTAAATTCCAAAACGAAATGCAAATCAGGCTGGCAACAACATTTAGAAACACATTGTTTTTATCAAGATGTTAAGAAGAGACTCAATCTGGTAGAAGCTATCTGTTTTAAACATCGATTTCAGATCACATTGTACTCCACGAGAGAGGCTACAAAGTTACCAATTTGCGCATCGCATATAATACGAATGTCAAATTTAAATTACGGATGAATGAAATAAGGTCCCAATAAAGCGTTCAACAGTAGCGCGGTCATAATCCACATCGACATGCATAGCATGTACTCGCACAATTTGTTTGATGACTTGTGCAGTATCAGATCCAATACATTACATTCTTTGTCATGTTCTACACGTAACAATTATGGTCACGTGTGCGTTCGGCATGCATAAATTAGCCGGAGTTCATAGTGACACATGGATAATCTTTGTCAGTAGTTCATCTCACTGTAATGGTTGTAGACGATGCATGCAAGGACTTAAACGTTGCAGAAGTCTCGAATGCAACTATAAAACTAGAATGTAGTTGAAATAGAAGAATTGTTTGGCAGGAAAGCTATCTTATAGCAGCTTATGATTTTACCAAAGTACGAGGAGTAATCGTTCTTAATAAATGTCTTTTTGAGTATATTTCTGTACTAGACACTTGACTATTATTTTGTTATGCTAATTAACAACACCTACACATTGCTTTCAAATTAAATATGATAACAAAACGAATGTTTAACATATACAATTAAATTTGATTAAGTACATTATTCAGACCCTACTTAGATGAATTGATAGTGAATGGTGAATGGACCGAAATGGTTCAGACATTAGATGGAAAAATATTGAATCAATCACTGTACGAAAACCTGTAATATGATGGTGTGCCGTCGAGCTCCTATTGACCAGCCATTCACGACACAAACATTCATCATAATCAAGATTGATTAATGCATAATCACGAGGAATATATTGGAATTATCCCGGCGCATATATCGTTTATAGTTTATAATACACAAAGTTCATGTATATTTTTCATGGATTTTTCTATTTTAGATCGTCAGACATCTACGATCAGCATAAATGCAGCTATGCCCATGAGAAGAAGAAAGGAAAGAAAATTCCTGGATGTTTGGGCGGTAAAATATGATCAAATAATATATATAAATTTTAAGACATTGTTATTTGACATAAATATTTTTCTACACCTGTGAACTCTATTACCTTTTCGTGTTTCCCCATATATATATATATATATATATATATATATATATATATATATATATATATATATATATATATATATATATATATATATATATATATATATATAAAGAATACAAATCATATGGCGAATAACAACCCTCTCAAGCGCACTGGATCCACCAAGGGATCACGTTTGTCAGGGATTAATTAAAATAGATGCAATAAACTGACGACGAACAGTACGAAACTAGTAACTAACTAGCCTAAGCGCTTTCGACTCTTAATGAGTCTTTTTCAAAGGCAAATACAAAACATAGTTACGACAAACAAATAAACACAAAAACGTTGTGTTTGTAAACCTCTACATTTCTATCTTCACATGTGCTAAAACTATAAATACAACCAGCTTGTATAGACTAATTGCAGAAACTGAAAACGTTGTATAATTCCCTAACTCAGATATGGACAGAAAGAAAAGGTTGATAGGATACCATTTATTCTGTCCTATCACCCAGACAATCCCAAAGTAGGTAAAATCATCGCAAACCACTGGCCAACCGTGCAATCGTCAGACATACTAAACCTAATACTTCCGAAAAAAACTGTAGTAGCTTACCGGAGACCAAAAAACCTAAAGGACATCCTAGTCAGGGCCAAGCTAACAACAATCGCTAGTCAAAACCAACCTAGTCAATCTGGACCCTGTGGCGATAAAAGATGCAAAACCTGTCAACATATGATAGAGACCAAGACATTCACTAGCACAGTGACTAAAGAAAAACTAAACATACATGGTCCAAACAAAACGTGCAAAACAGAGAATGTGATTTATCTCATCACATGTAAGATCTGTGGCCTTCAGTACGTGGGAGAAACTGAAAAGCTACACAAAAGGATAAACCTTCATAGATCTGATTGGATGACAAAAAAGCTGTACCGAAGCCCGGTCGCAGAACACTTCTCCTCCCATGGCCACACTTTCAGTGATATAATACTTATCGCTATTGCTAACAATCACAGCTGGAGTTCCGAAACCAGGAAGGAAAAGGAATCATACTGGATACGCCGCCTTAGAACATTGAAACCAAGCGGTCTAAACCAAGAAGACTAGAAAATGAAAACTATGCACTAGTAGAATTTAACATTTTCTAAATCTTCTTATTATCCTTCAATTTTTACTATAAGAATAACCGGTATAGAATCAAATATCCGGGATATAATCTGCGTTACATATGTACACAAAGTAAAAATAGATGTCGCTTTGGCCTGTAGACTTTTAGGGAATTATACAACGTTTTCAGTTTCCGCAACTAGTCTATACAAGCTGGTTGTATTTATAGTTTTAGCACATGTTAAGATAGAAATGTAGCGGTTTACAAACACAACGTTTTTGTGTTTATTTGTTTGTCGTAACTATGTTTTGTATTTGCCTTCGAAAAAGAATCATTAAGAGTCGAAAGCGTTTAGGCTAGTTAGTTACTAGTTTCGTACTGTTCGTCGTCTGTTTATTGCATATATATATATATATATATATATATATATATATATATATATATATATATATATATATATATATATATATATATATATATATATTTCAGAACTGAAACCGCGTCGGTTCTCTCCGATTGGACTAAATACATACCAACAAACACAAAGTGATGACTGATTGGAATTTATAAAATTGACTAATATATATATATATATATATATATATATATATATATATATATATATATATATATATATATATATATATATATATATATATATATATATATATATATATACGTAAACATATTATACATATTGAAAAAGACTCATTAAGAGTCGAAAGCGCTTAGGCTAGTTAGTTACTAGTTTCGTACTGTTCGTCGTCAGTTTATTGCATCTATTTTAATTAATCCCTGACAAACGTGATCCCTTGTTGGATCCAGTACGCTTGAGAGGGTTGTTATTCGCCATATGATTTGTATTCTTTATATATATATATATATATATATATATATATATATATATATATATATATATATATATATATATATATATATATATATATATATATATTGAAACCGTGTGGGTTTTCTTCGATTCGACTAAATAAATAACAACAAACACAAAGTTTATAGTTTATAACACACAAACACACAAATAAATATATATATATATATATATATATATATATATATAGATATATATATATATATATATATATATATATATATATATATATATATATATATATATATATATATATGTGTGTATATAGTAAGGTAAAAATACACTAAATCACAGACTACCATCATACAATTGATACAAATTACCCTACACACACTCAAGAAATGATAAAGAAAGACGGAAAATAGAAAGATACGATTCATTGACCTCTATCATACAACGAGAGACACAAATATACCATGTATTATGTAAAATAAGGTTCATGTAGTTCATTATGCTTTGAGATTCACGTAATCTCTTGAGATGCAACAGACAAAATAAACTGCAATTATACTGATATAATGCTATTACCATTGTTTCGACTAAACGACATTGTGTTCAACTAAATACACAAATAGATGAACACACATAACTGTGAACTGAAATAGCCATTCAATTAAAAAAACTGTACTCTAGAGTTTATTCAAAACACAATGTGGTACTTTGCAGTTTCGCTAGGTAATTTTTTGGTCTATCAACGTTCATATTCTTTACCGGTACCTTATATGTATTCATTCACAAATATGTATGTATTCATACACATAGACGGCCTGCCGCGATTTATATCGCTAGATCCTACCATGGGTAGCTACGGTCAACTCTTAACGGATAATGAATCTCTCATAAGACATCGACAGCTCTAATTAGACACCGTCAGCCCAAATAAAACAGTCAAACCCAATAAGACATCGGCAGCCCCAATGATATTCAATAAGCTTCAATAATGTCCAATAAGCTCTCATAATGTCCAATACCACCAATAATATCCAATAGTTTCAAAAAGGCTACTACAAAACCAAAATATTAATTACTAAAATGGTAATAACAAAGTACGAAATGTCAGAAAACCTCGTCACCCGACATGACATAAAACCAAGAAAATGTTTTACATATCAAATAAAACAGACACTTACCACTGTGGCCTGAGATAATATTGGAGAGTACACAAAACACTGACAAAATCCAAATCACTTGTGTCTCAGTTTTAAATGTATCAATATTGGAGAGTACACAAAACACTGACAAAATCCAAATCACTTGTGTCTCAGTTTTAAATGTATCAAGCTTAAATCCATAGGAGTGAATAATAGTTATGGTCAAATGTTCAAGTATACCATGCTTTCGTGACTTTTCGCCGCAAGTAATTTCGAAATAACTTTACCTGCAGAAAAGTGATTCAACCCAGGTAACGTTGTAAGCCAACAAAACGAACAAAGGTTGAAAGTAGACAATATATTCAATGCAAAGTTATGTATAGTCTTAATCAGTGGAAATATATATATATATATATATATATATATATATATATATATATATATATATATATATATATATATATATATATATATATATATTCAAAGTACGAATACCCTTATGACAAGATTTTGCTCAAGTGTAATCTGAATTATTTCAAATACTTATATATATATATATATATATATATATATATATATATATATATATATATATATATATATATATATATATATATATGCATTCAAGAGAAAGGTGAGTATTATTATAATTTTCAGCACATTCTGTCTGGAGACGTATAAAATGTAATATCACTTGTTTGATTCAAGCGTAAAATGACTCATATATTTATATTGTTTCTCTTACAGTACCGTATTTGCTTGCTTTTTAACTTTAGTTAATTTTGGTAGTTTGCTGTTTTATCCTTCCAAGCATGTAATATGAGACTGAAAACATTAAATTATCAAGGCTCTTTGTAGGTCTTAACGATATATTAAGTAAAACAGCTTTCGCATTTTGCCCTCTTATTGCAATGAATATATCACGACCTAATTCTGAGATGTGACATTGAAGGATATTTTATTTTCCTTTGTGGCAGAGCAGGTTTTGTTTAGTGCATCTTCAACACGCCATGTCTTAAGTGTAAATTATTATAACTTTGTTATCTCATACATAATGTTCTATATTAGTGTTATTTCAAACATAAATTACTGTCACTGTTATCTCAAACATAAATTACTATCTTTGTGTTCTCCCAAACATGGTTAATCCAAAATTCCTAGTCTATGCTGCTCATCTATTTATTAATTATCTATATCGCAAATAAAAATCATTAAAAACAAAATATATTCCTGAGAATTTTGTAGCAATAAACAGTGTGAATGCAATGAAAGCGGATAGCATGTATATTTCGTACGTACGAGTACAATTAGTAGCGTAACTAATACCGTATTGTTAGCTGAATATATTTCGAAACGTGACACTACAGTTCCTCACAATATTGATCATGCTTGATTTTTATGTATAAGAAGCAGTTTTTCTTTCTTATATTCTTCTTCGGAACAAAATATTGAGATTTAACAAGCTTTTCTTTCCAGAAGTACGAAAATGATGTTCTCCTCGAAAAGATCAAGAAGCTTAATGACGAAATCGCCCGGCTGAAGGCAGAGTTGGAGAGAGACGTGGAATAAATTGAACTTATGGGACAAAGGAAAGACAAAAAGGACAAAATACTTTGGAAAATAGTACAAGACTATAAATGAATACATGAAACAGTAAACAAATTTCTGTCATTCTACACAAAATGAACTAATAATCAGTAATAAGTTTCGGACAATGCCCATAATGTATGATCTTAAAGTAATAGAAAACGACTGCGCATTTGCCTACTATTAGTATACATTGACAATGTGCTTAAAATAACATATTTTAAACTCGTGAATAACAATTTAAAAACAACAGAGCATACAATCATTAATATGTTGATGTTAGTGTAAAGTTTCCAGGTTGTTTGAGATGTTCGAAATGTGCTTGATAGCTTGAAGTTATCCTGTATAAAGAATCAAGTAAATATGAATTGGATCTCATTTATTGTAAATGATAGGCTGAATGAAAGCTCCAGCAGATAGGACTGTTATCTTTATTTGTTTTGAATCGTTTGAGACACAAAAGGTAAGATTAAGATAAACCTCCACTTTGATTGCTGAACGAATATGATTTCTTTTCCAAGAATATTAATTAGTATAAGGCAATTACAACAATGCAACTATAGAATATAATGATCATTTTAGTGAATAAAATGTAAGGCATTGGTCAATATATAATGAACAGGTCCCTGGTCGTCCGGGTGGTTCTTGGGTAATCCAATGTTGTTAATCTTAATTCTGTATTGGTAACTGTAATGCAAATAGCTTTGCTTGTTACCGGTATCGTATTTATGTTGGAAGTTATGGTTTAATTTATTTTGGTGACTATGTAAATAAAACATACTTCATCATCATGACGTGTAGTAGTATGCATCGTGTGTGTATGTGTGTGTTTGTGTACGTGTGTTCGTTATAAATGTGTGGTATTAACACATATGAACCAAAAGGTCCCAAGGAAACATTTCCACAAAAAATAACACACAAACGAAACATATTATGCACTAGCAACTTACGCATTACAACGAATTTGACTTATTTTGGAAGTCTTGTATAATGTGACATACCTGCATTAGAAAGGTTTTCATTAACAACGAATCAGTAATTGTGTCGATAATGCTTTGAGATGAAGAAGCACAGTTAATATCTTCAGTTTACTTTCCTGTTTGTTTCAGTTTCATATTACTCTTCACTTTTCAGGTGTATTTAATTTATTATGCACGCTTGAGAACTCGCGCACATATGTATGTCTATGGTTATAAGGGAATATGACCGATGTGTCCAATTAAGAAATCCTGCAGCTCAGGAAGAATTTAGAATGTTCAACCTCTGAATATCTGTCAATTACGTACTATTCTCTCAGTGTTTTCATTAATCTCTTACAGACGTGTGCACACGTTCTTATGTGCACGGCCATTTTTGTTCCATGCACTGAGGTAGATCCTGAAATTATTATCGATATGAAAATACAAACATATGTATGTAGAGATTAAATAAAATTTAAAGTAGTCAATATTTATGACATTCAGCTGTTTAAACTAACCAATTGGAGACAAAATTGAATTACACAATCTTGAAACGTATACTAGATGAACAAGCGTAGTTATATATATATATATATATATATACATACATACATACATACATACATACATACATACATACATACATATGCGTACATGTGATGTTTTATTTTTGACGTAGCATTAAACATTGTTTTCTGTCAAATCGCTGCAATGTCTGTACTGCAGTCTATAATGATGTTTATCATTGAGGCATAATGACACAGACATGTAGCATGATGTCCCATCCTGTCACATTATCCTGACACAAAACCAACCAGTCCTAATAATAGCCTATTAATGCAGGGCGCCAAACAATGCAGCTGTTAATATTATCTTTGTGATTGGTATAACACTGCCGGGAATCAAAACCACAACCTCTTTCATTCGAGGCTGATGCTCTAGCCTCTAGGCCACTGTCGTCAGCCAAATATATAGAATAAGAATGAACACACACACACACACACACATTTATATATATATATATATATATATATATATATATATATATATATATATATATATATATATATATATATATATATATAGTGTGTGTGTGTGTATGAGAGAGAGAGAGAGAGAGAGAGAGAGAGAGAGAGGAGAGAGAGAATGGTGTATGTATACTGGTCGCCAAGTGTGCGAATTCATGAACTTTGTGCGGCTAATATAATCACATTCCCTGGCAGTACGTCTTGTTATATGCTTATGCCTGTGTAGGAATTTTACACCTTGTTTCAAACAAGAAATTTTAACAGAGATACTCTATTGTATATTCTGATAAATGTCCAAACATAGATTTTGATTTAGCAACCTTGCAGGATATTGTTGCAAACTACACTGCCAATGCCTCCTTGGTTTAAGAAATCCCATATCTTGCTCAGGATACAGGATGAAAGGTAAATGGGTGTATGTCAGAAATCTAAACCTACAAGTTCTTCTCCACTTCTTTTATTTTCACGTAGCTAAGATGATCAGTGACCACCAGTCATGACCGAAAATAGAAAACAGAAGAGGCAAAAGTGATCAAACACTGTACCTTATTCCAACAACCTATTTAGATGTTCAGTTCATCAAAGAAATTCAAAGACCTGCACCCTCCATAATGTTCTGAAGGTGAAAGTCTGGCCAGTATTATACTGATACATGACAAATTATTGGTCTTACCTAGATATTTGATTGTTATTTTCAATGAATCAAATTAGCAATTTAGTATTTCATCACTACTGGACAATTACCTTGCGACAATCATGAAAAATGATTAAAGACGCTTCACAAGATGACCTTGATTTGGCTACAACACCAACAGCTACAGGAACTGGCCAAATATCTTGAACTGAAACATAATTAGCATTACATAAATACTCTAAGCATTCATAAATGCTGGACTAACTTAGGCCTTAATAAGGTTGACTACTTAAAAACTGATAATAAACTGCACATCAATTAGTTTAAATATATATAAAGAAATCACTTCGTATATGTTCGTGATCATTATTTTAACATTCTATATTAAAGTTTCTTTAACTCTGCTGTGTACTGCAAGTCGTGATGCTGTGACTTCCTCTCATCCCGTTTATAAATCCCGCAATAAGTCCATCCTTGAGATACCTAATTAGAGGTCTTCTAGAGTTGTACAGGTACACGAGAACTTATCGGGCATAGAAAATGTTGGCAGTGAACAAAGCTAGCTAATATTCTTCGCTAATGGAAAAAAAAACTTATAAAATGGTAAAAACCGATGACGCTGATAAACTGACCTTCACGTATTCTACTCAACAATAGTATTCGTGAAATTAGTGATATTTAATTTAAAGTAATTATTAAAATTATATTTATACAACTAAGACACACTGATGAGGATAATAAGATAGTATTCTGAATATGAAAGCTCGTGATTAAAATCTCATTTATGAGTTTAAATCTCGTTCGGTTCGGTCGTAACAACGGAGCTCAAAATTATCACAGACGTTACTATTGAATGATTCAGTGATGATAGCTTAGTAGATCTAATTGTAGCGTTGAAATATCTTTCCGTTGTAAAGTTGGAGATCAAGATTATCAGCAGTGTTGCTACTGAAAGAGCCGGTGATTGTAGTGTGTAGACTGAACTTTAGTTTTAGACCCATTTATTGTGTTTTTTTTTTAACGGAGCCCTAGATTTAAAAAAAGGTATTTTTGGAACCGCTAATTGTAGTAGGAGACACCATTTGTTGCTGGAGCCGCTAGTTGTTGTCCATATTAAACTATAAGAGACACATATAATCACCCTCATTTTAGGAGCCGCTAATTCTTGTCGGAGCTGATAATTGTTGCCTATATAAGAAGATAGGAATAGATTTTAATCTTTCAATCACCGACGGGTACATACAGTTTTCTATAGATTACAGAACTACATAAGTTCCAAATTCGTGCGAAATTTGCGTGATCAAAGAGCATACTGCAATATATAAATAATCATTTTTCTTTCATCAGTAGAAAAAACGCATAATGTATAAAGACAATTTGTTAAAACCCACTCCAACGATCGAGATAAAGGTTTTATCGATTGACCTACTTTGTAGCTAAGCTTGTCTTGTAGTATACATGAGAATATTTTCTGAATCTAGCCCACAAACTATGCGTACGTGCCTGTGTGTGTGTTTGTGTGTGGTTGGGTGGGTGTTTTTTATGTATGCAAACACTTTCCAACATGGAACAGACAGTAAGCAAAGAGTTAAGTAATCCTTAACATTTCTTAGGTGTTACATTTATCTCAAACAGGGTAGATAATTCATTTGCTCATAGCTGGCGAAGAACTTCCGATCCACTGAAATCGGCTACATTAGACTTTGCCCCATTTTATTACTGATAACCTGGTTTTTCAAGTACATCATATTGTTCGCTGAATCAAAACTACAACTGCGACAAGTGTAAATACATCCAGTCTACAGACCGTGAGAGTATATTATCTACACATTTCAAAAAAAAAAAGGTAATAACATTACATAATGCCTTTATTCGACTTAAGATATTTACACGTATGCTAACAAAATATGTATTTAACTAGTTTAGTATAGTATACATGACTGAGGCTTCCAAACAACAACTAACACACTCGTGTGTTAGGTGCATGCAGTGGTGCTTATATGTACTTTACAACAGATTGACTATATACATTTGACTGTATTTGTCCGCCAATGAATATACAGATTGGTCTATCAATATTCTACGCACACGTATCTTCTACGCACACCCATCCCCACCCCACCTAGTATTTGAGCAAGGGAAACAACATTGTCAATATTATCTCCTTAACTACAATGGTTGTATCCCTTCACGATTTATATACTCCGACGCTCATCTGTTCATAATTGGCATTTTTTGGCTATGATATTAAAATACACTGAGAGGCATAAATTATGCCTTGAGTGAATAAGTGTGGCAGGAAATTATAAATGCAAATGCATTACATGAATTTTTCCCTTTAAATTGTGATTTTATGTACAGTATACGAAATGTTTTTTATTTAAATGAGTTCGGTTAATACAGGTTTTTATAATACACGCATATTAGTATGATCTTTGTTTATTATGAATTATCTTGTACCTAAACAAATCACAATGGCTAAATCTAGATGGATAGAGTATACCGCCCTCTCAGCTTTGTTGGGGTGGGTGTTATGGGTTTGAATATCGTTATGTAGTGGTGATCGCCGACGCTGAGGCAAGGTAGAAACAAGGCCCAATGTATGCACAGACTTAGGGAAGGAAGTATACCTCAGGCTATAACTAATGGTTAAAAGCAACCACAAAAATAAGATTAACACGATAAAAGCAACCCTGCAAAATTGCAAAATTAATAAGACGTACACACAGGGGGGTAGAGAATAACAAAAAGAAAAACGTTTGGAACACAGGGTGTCACTATATAAATCTTTACCAGCCGAATATGCTGCGACGGGGTTAAGTGTTATCAATAAAATTATTAGGGTGTTTTTAGTTATGGCTATACAATATATAAAGCAGCTTTCAAATAGCGGCACTAGAGGTCACCATTACGATGAAAATCTGAGCGGAACTTCATCAATAATTGAATTGTTTAATTTATTTGTTTTTTTAAATGTGTTTATACAAAAAAATATATAAATAAATGTGTTTGTATATATATATATATATATATATATATATATATATATATATATATATATATATATATATACACATATCTATCTCTCTATAGATATATATATATATATATATATATATATATATATATATATATATATATATATATATATATATATATATATATATATATATATATATAGAGAGAGAGAGAGAGAGAGAGAGAGAGAGAGAGATAGAGAGAGAGAGAGAGAGAGAGAGAGAGAGAGAGAGAGAGAGAGAGAGAGAGAGAGAGAGAGAGATTGATTGATAGTGTGGAAGTATGGTATGTTGTTGATAAGGATACACGTGTATATGCTTGCATTGTTTATATGCAGGTTGCGAACACCTCACCAAGTGGAGGACGCCTTTATGCCTTCCTGTTGGACAGCATAATATCGTATCAGACTCAAGGTATAGTATTGCTTATCTTAATAACAAATGAGGGTTTGACGTCGCAAGATACGGATCATTCAAAACAGATTTGATATACTTTATTCTTGTTGGTGGCATGATGGATAAATTTGAAACCTTGAGGAACATTGCTCTTCCATTATGGAAAACGGCAGTTTCTGATATACATGATAAAGGGAAGATGCGAACAAAAGTTATTAGCGATGAAATTACGTGTGCAATAGAAGGAAATGGAGATGATAACATTGGTTTTGAATGCAACGAATATCCCTCACTTCATGTAGATGCATATCGTGAATCAGATGGAACATTAGCTTTGCATGACGAAGAAAGTCTACGCAAATTCTACGAATATTCATCGGGTCTTCTTTCTCTCGACAAAACTAAATTGAATAAATTTCTGATTCATCTTGATGACAGGAACAGATTAGTTATTGATGACATTAGAACGAGGGAGGTCGTCTCTGCCACAGAGGATCTGATTGCATCGATACTCAGTATGATCGGAGAAATAGATCCGCGTTTTCAATCCACGTGTATTAAGAGTGGAAGCTTTTACGATGGAGTGAAAATAGGCCAAGCAGACGAATTTGATTTTGTGGCTAAAATTGAACCACTTTCTAAGCAAAATATCTTAGAGGCAAGAGTAAGCAAGAGAAAGAAAGGTTTTGTTTATGTTGTGGTTAAAGATAAAGATATTATGAAGAACTTCAGTGAATTTATCGTTAAACCTGACAATGATGAATGTCTACTAGAAGATGACAATGTCCTTGATGTCCGTGAATTTCAGAGTTATTTCTGTGATTTGGTCGGCGAAGCGCTAAAGAGAATTCATATCCCAGATAACTTTATTAACTCCAATAATGTCAGAGGCAAAGGGGATCCGTCAGTCTCATGGAGACCATTCGAACATGGACCTTGTGCTACATTGCGTGTCGCTTACGTTTGCAAAAGTTCATCGGAGGTGATTGACCTTGATATAGATATTGCTCCGAGTATTGCCTATCCTGACAAAAACTTCAGACCCCCAGTTTTACAGACATTGAAAGATAGAACCAATCAGAACGTGTTTCTCGACCGACTTCAGTGTATCTGCGAGACAGAGGAGATTCTTCTAGTCCCATTTAAATTTGACTATATCCAACATAATAAAAAAGCATGGGACTACTTTTATAGCGATACATGGAGAGTGTCTTTCTCTTCCTTAGAGAAAGCAATTTTTGGAATGTATGATATATGCAGCACAGAAAAGAGGCTGTTCAGGTGTCTTAAGGTCCTAAAGGAAATGTACCTTCAAAATTCACCAGACACGGAAGTAAAGTCGGGATCAATTGCCCTGAAGTTAAAAGAACCTCCAAGTGCATTTTTAACCTGCTGTTCGGTGGAAACAGTCGGCATGCCTGACTTTGACAAAGAAGAGGCTATAGATAATTGTTTAGCATGGGAAACAGTTAGCAATGAAATTGATGACGCAGACTCTCTCATTGAAATTATATATCAAAGACAACCTGCCTTGGATGTGAATTACCCACCTGAAAGGCAATGTTGTAGTCAGGAAGAGAAAGGTTTTCTTAGACAACAAGTGGTGAATACGGATGAAACAAATAAACTAGTATTGCAACGATCGATTAGCTTGAGAACAGAAGATGACATTAGGTTTGAAAAGATGCCGAATTACCGTAATTCTAAACCACTTAATTGTTTAATATGGGACACAGATAGCAATGATTGTGATGCTAGCAACGATGAGGAAGAAAATGAAGGGCTGACTTCATCTGTAACAAGAGCGCATATAGATAGTGACTTTTCGACGAGAGGGTTTGACTTTGCAGAGAAAATAGAAGACGAAGAAATATCATCCAGGAAATTGTTAATAAAGTCATCAAGAATATCTGAAGATAGTTTGCACACAATATTCAAGTTACCTGAATCAGAGGGCAAAGGGCAGGAGGCTACTGGCTATATTTCTTGGCAGGACCGCAAATCTACCAAACTACACACGACAATAGCCAGCACAAACGCTGACCTTCTAATAAATGGTCCAGACTCTCTCATAGAAATTATCTATCAAAGACAACCTGGTTTTGAGGCGAATTATCCACCTAGTCAACAATACTGTAATCAGGAAGATACGATTTATCTACGACAACGATTGGTGAACACGGATGAAGCAAAGAAAATAGTAGAGCAGCCATCGGTTTGTTTGAGTGAGAGCACAGAAGATGACATTCGGTCTGAAAAGATTCTGAATTACCGTAATTCTAAACCACTTATTAAAACTTACATCATCAAGATGCTATTGTTTGCTATGAAGGCTGCATTCCCGGATGACAAATGGTGGGAAGAAGACAAGTTGTCTACCCTTATTTTACTGGCCATGCAAATGCTATATTACGCATTCTGTTCAAAAGAGAAAGGATTTTTAAATTTCTGGTTCCAGGAATTTATTGGAAACCGCACACGCGATTCAACAAGCCTTGAGATTATTAACACCCTTGAAGAAGTGTTGAATGTATTCAGAAATGTTTAAAGATTGTTTATTTGAGGTAATACTAAAGGATGGCCTTACAGAAATCTGATCGAGATTGAATA
The DNA here is from genome assembly GCA_016746295.1 of Potamilus streckersoni. Classification (NCBI taxonomy): domain Eukaryota; kingdom Metazoa; phylum Mollusca; class Bivalvia; order Unionida; family Unionidae; genus Potamilus; species Potamilus streckersoni. Next base: position 469,026 of record JAEAOA010001058.1, on the reverse strand, counting down.
CAAACATTACAAAGAGGAGTACTCTCAAATATTTATAGCAGGATATATTTCAAATATCCAAACCATATAACCTTTATAAAATAGTGGCTAACATATACATATTACAATAGTACAATCAAGATATAAAATGATGAAGGTGACGTAATCTAAGGAACTGTTTCAAAGATGCGTTAAAGAATGGTGGAGATTATTTGTGTGCTTTACATTGCATAATTCACAATCCTGTCCTTAATAAGTTGCCACGAGGGTATAACTGTGGATGTAGTGTTAATTTCAGTTGTATTCATGCTTTTAGAAACCAGCATATATTTATATATTTCTATATCTTGGATAATATGTAGCTCAGTGAGGTTTAGCCTCCGAATTTTCTGTAAATCTTATACATATGTCTGGGAATTTAACCCTTCGTCTGGTTTCAGTATTTATCATGCCAGTGAAGTGCCAACATGGAAAAGCAAGATTAATTGTTAAATAATCCGTCGTAATATTAAAAAGATGTTACAATATAGAAACGAAAGTCTCGGGTGACCCAATCAAGTTACTTGAGAGTAAGGTTCTTTATCAATAAAGGTTTTATGTAATTCACCTTCAATAAAGTCAAAATGTAAAACTAAAACTTGCAAACAATGAACTAATTAAAAAAACGATCATGAAATAAAACTCATTTGGTATTCTGAAAGTTGACATTTAACATTTCTCAGAAATGAAATATAGTCAAATATTATTTCCTCTCTGTTATTTGACACCCACAAAACAATTTTGTTTCCTTTGGTCAATTTTTTTTCACTCTAAATGCCAACAGTTTTTCTTGCATCAATTTAATTAATCTTCTTATATTTTCTTACGTATCCTTTCGTTCGAAATACAATTCTAATTAATGTCGTTATTGCTATTTATTAAAACATAACGATCTCATTGAATTACTGCTACGATTTTGCCATCAGTTCATGCTTATCTGCCTCACATATCGAATGGTCTAAAAACTTATAAACATCTACCACTGTAACGGTTAAAAAGTTTCCAAATATTTACGGGGCATGCAAGACCCGAATATATACTAAATAATGCAATCTTTTCGTAGCTAAATTCTCCATCCGGACCCCACCAAGCTGAAGTCTTTTTTTTATTCATGAGCGGACATTTTTTATACTATACCACAAACAACTCTTGATTATATCCTTAACTGATGGATGTCAATTATGATGGTTATGCATAAGCCTGTAACACATTGAAGACAGTGTAGGTACAATCGATATTATGGGCGTGATGTAACTTCCTTATTGCAACCAGACCTCAATATGCATGGCGGAATAGCGTATATCCCAAGTCACGAGCTAGCCACTCATATAAATAAGAAGTTTTATACCTAACTCAGAAACCAAAAAATAACTATAGTAATTAGTTGTAATCTTATTAATAATAAAAGTGCAAAATGTAGTCACATCTTTCAATATATATATATATATATATATATATATATATATATATATATATATATATATATATATATATATATATATATAAAGAATACAAATCATATGGCGAATAACAACCCTTTAAAGCGTACTGGATCCACCAAGGGATCACGTGTGTCAGGGATTAATTAAAATAGATGCAATAAACTGACGACGAACAGTACGAAACTAGTATCTAACTAGCCTAAGCGCTTTCGACTCTTAATGAGTCTTTTTCAAAGGCAAATACAAAACATATATACGATAACAAATAAACACAAAAACGTTGTGTTTGTAAACCTCTACATGGCTGTCTTCACATGTGCTAAAACTATAAATACAACCAGTTTGTATAGACTAGTTGCGGAAACTGAAAACGTTGTATAATTCCCTAAAAGTCTACAAGCTAAAGCGACATCTATTTTTACTTTTTGTACATGTGTAACGCAGATTATATCCCGGATATTTGATTCTATACCGGTTTTTCTTATAGTAAAAATTGAAGGATAATAAGAAGATTTAGAAAATGTTAAATTCTACTAGTGCATGTTTCGTTTTCTTGGAGCTTGTCCTAAAACTCAACAACTTTGAATTTAATGAAGAAAACTACCTACAAATCAATGGAACTGTAATGGGTACTTAAATGGCCCCTTCGTATGCTAACATTTTCATGGGAAAACTTGAGGGTCAGCTCTTAGCATCGGTTGAGCGTACACCATACCAGTGGGTACGCTTTATCGATGATATAGAAATGAAGTGGCAGTATGGAAGAGAAAGTCTGGATGACTTCATATCAAAGGCAAACAACTTCCATCCTTCAATAAAATTCACGGCAGAAATTTCCAACTCAAACCATGTTTTCCTGGACACAACAACCAGACTGGTGGAAAACAAATTACACACAGACATCTACTCGAAACCAACCGACAAACACCAGTATCTCCTCCCAACCAGCTGTCATCCAAAACACTGCATTAAGAACATTCCATATAGCCAGGCACTGAGGATACGCAAAATTTGCTCCGACGATGAAAGATTCCAAGGAAGGTCTGAAGAGCTGGCTAAACATTTAATTTAACGAGGCTACGACAAAGACCTGATTGCGGAGGCAATCCAAAGGGCCAAACAAACAAACCGTGATGACCTACTCAGACATGGACAGAAAAAAAAGGTTAATAGGATACCATTTATTCTGACCTATCACCCAGACAATCCCAAAGTAGGTAAAATCATCGCAAACCACTGGCCAACCGTGCAATCATCAGACATACTAAACCTAATACTTCCTAACAAACCTGTAGTAGCTTACCGGAGACCAAAAAACATAAAGGACATCCTAGTCAGGGCAAAGCTAACGCCAATCGCTAGTCAAAAACAGCCTAGTCAATCTGGACCCTCTGGCGATAAAAGATGCAAAACCTGTCAACATATGATAGAGACCAAGACATTCACTAGCACAGTGACTAAAGAAAAACTAAACATACATGGTCCAAGCAAAACGTGCAAAACAGAGAATGTGATTTATCTCATCACATGTAAGATCTGTGGCCTTCAGTACGTCGGAGAAACTGAAAAGCTACACAAAAGGATAAACCTTCATAGATCTGATTGGGTGACAAAAAAGCTGTACAGAAGCCCGGTCGCAGAACACTTCTCCTCCCCTGGCCACACTTTCAGTGATATAATACTTATCGCTATTGCTAACAAACACAGCTGGAATTCCGAAACCAGGAAGGAAAAGGAATTATACTGGATATGGCGCCTTAGAACATTGAAACCAAGCGGACTTAACCAAGAAGACTAGAAAATGATAACTATGCACTAGTAGAATTTAACATTTTCTAAATCTTCTTATTATCCTTCAATTTTTACTATAAGAAAAACCGGTATAGAATCAAATATCCGGGATATAATCTGCGTTACACATGTACAAAAAGTAAAAATAGATGTCGCTTTGGCTTGTAGACTTTTAGGGAATTATACAACGTTTTCAGTTTCCGCAACTAGTCTATACAAGCTGGTTGTATTTATAGTTTTAGCACATGTGAAGACAGCCATGTAGAGGTTTACAAACACAATGTTTTTGTGTTTATTTGTTATCGTATATATGTTTTGTATTTGCCTTTGAAAAAGACTCATTAAGAGTCGAAAGCGCTTAGGCTAGTTAGATACTAGTTTCGTACTGTTCGTCGTCAGTTTATTGCATATATATATATATATATATATATATATATATATATATATATATATATATATATATATATATATATATATATATATTAAATACCTTTTCATTTAAAAGTGTTGGTATAAAGCAATATGACATACCACAGCTGTTGGAATACCATTATTGTGATCAGCCCATGGCATCAATAATACGCATAGATAAACATTATATAGCCCGTCCGCAGCATATTCTAGATCAATGATAAATTTCAATGAATTAAAATAAGGATACAAAATTTTCCAAATGAATTTAATATGCGACACATTTTCGTCACCATGTTTTCTGTTTTATATTCCCCTTCAATGCTTATGCCTAACGGACAAACATGGCATACATGTGGATTCAGAGACAAAAGGAATTTGGGCGGCATTATTACCTTGAAATTGAAATACAACCAAGTAACCTAGAAGAATAATTTGGGTTGTAATGATACGTGGGATTTATTTACAATGTTTTTCTTATGACACAAATTTGCTATCAATGTCGACGTTATACGGTAGAATCCTTGAGGTACAAACAGTGATCTCTTCTCTTCCAACTGTACTGTTAGGACTAATAATATTCCTGAAAACGACATTTTACACTTAAAGTTTGTACGCATAAAATGATTAAGAGGATAATAATGACGATGAATCAGCATATAAGTAAATGAAGAATTTATTGCAAATGTTGTCAAACAGCTTGATTTGAATGGAATTGATGGCAGCGACACGGAACAGTATCTTAAAAATGTACACCATGGAATATTTAATGTTCAGTGTAAAAAAATAACTGAATACGGATGTTATCAAATTTGAATAAATATGAATGAATTCGGATGTTTTGTTTTCGTCGTTTCTTAAGCATACTATAAAGTTCTAAAAATTATTTAGTATCAAATAAACATAAAAATGTTCGGAAAAATCTCTCTTTCTCTCTCTCTCTCTCTCTCTCTCTCTCTCTCTCTCTCTCTCTCTCTCTCTCTCTCTCTCTCTCTCTCTCTCTCTCTCTCTCTCTCTCTCTCTCTCTGCCGTCGTAGCAAGATATGAAATGACTAACGCAGAAGAATTTTGGTTGTGATGTCCCATGATATCTCTGGTAAATGTTAAATGAAGCCGAGCAAAGGAGACAGAGACAGAGAAAGACAGAGACAGACAGAGATTAAAATTGGTGGGCGAAGGAACAACATATCTCCTAACAGGTAACTCAACGTATTTGGCGTATGTGTTTAAGGTTAGATTTTGTAATTGTATTTAAGTAAACGAATCCGATGAATCTACCGATGGGGTGTTATTTAATCATTCAAAGCATGTAACATCAATGGCGATTTGCCGCCAAAAGGTTGATGAATATCTACTTCAAAACTGTGTTACGAGATGTTAGTATATACTGAGATATAATCATGATATGGGACAAAAAGAAATCCACCATTGGAACCTCCCTGATGTTGCACAATTAACATCAGGCCAGATCAGACAAAACTGACCAAATCAATAGATCTAAAACATCTTTTGTCTTCTTTCATCAATGCCGCAGTGGAATTCACCGCTGTATCCATCTAAATTACGCTTCACCATCGAATATTTCACAAAAGCATTGTCTTAGTTGAGATAAAAACTCAATCGACTGTTATTCAGCTAACTCACACTTATTTGTGGAAGAGTTATTGGGTAAAGACGATCGTTATGTGTAAGGATATATGTTGTTCCTTCACCACCGGCGACCTACGTCGCCGATATTTTACAGATGAATGTGTTTTATCATAGTATCAATGACATCACGTGTTACTAAGGAACTATCATACTGATTGTTATCTGTAAATATTCAAATTATTCTAAAGCCGCCACATTACTAACCGGATAAGATAAATAAACACGAATTTGACTCAAGGTACATTCAGTTATGAGCTATGTGTATGAAAATTATCTCCGTCAGCAGTGACAACAAGTATGGCATTTGATTTAACTTCAGCTTTTAACTCGTTTTTGCTGGTCAATGTTTTATAATATGCTCAGTGATACTGGTACGTTAAGGATCTTTTCATCCAGGTAATGTTTTGTAACAGAATCAGTATCATCAACATAATACTTGATGTAAGTGATCGACACTTACTGTCTCTGATTACATTTTTGTCAGTCACTTTAATCAGATTTTGCCATTTTACCTTTCAACTCGATAATAATATCGTGAATGTCTTCGTTTATCATTTTCCATTTGCCAATTTGATCTTTAAAACCCGTGAGTTCAACTGGATGGACACCAACAACAACACGATTAGCAATCTCATTAGATCTTTTTTTGGTGGCAAATGGGCTCAAATTTACAACATCGCACTGTCGCCGAGCGGAATAATGTGCGTAAATTTTGATAGACATTGATGTACAATATCAATCATCTTTAAGATAAAATCAAAAGGTTTTTGCGGTGTTGGTGAACGCTCCAGTGCACGCAACACGCAATGGATATTGGACCCACCAAAGTACTGGTATTGAAACAACGATTGTATGCCATACTTAATTAAATCATTAGCATCTTCAACTGGCGGTGTAAGTTCATGTGAGTCAAAATGTTAAACTACTTTAGGGTGTTAACACGTGGAGAGGAATCCATATTGACGATGCCAGTTTCACATTGCTTATCGCCATCGATGACAGGGTATCTTGCTTAAAACCATCTTGAAATGATTAATCGATTTTGCCATCGCGCGTAAATCAGCATTGGTCAATTGGCGGTCGAGAATCTTCGGTTCCATCAATCTTCTGACCTTGGGTATTCGCCGATGCGAGCGTGGCAATCATATGCATCCTCCTTTTCATACGGCCACCAATTACCTTTTTCAAGAATAATTCCTCATGCTGTTCCAATAGCCTTTAATGCATCCATTTGTGCTCCCTCACGAGCAGCTAAAGTCCTTGCAAGAAATTCAAATATTCCACCCGCCTTTTGCATTTGTACAACTTCTGACTTTGATAATTTTAATATTGATATGCAGGTATTCTGCTTGAAGCTGAATGAGTTGACTTTAGGTCACATATACCAGTATATTTTCAGTTAACTATGCCAGAGTAAGTTTTAGTGGGACGCTACAATTGTTTTTGATTGCGTGTTTTATTTTAGCAAGTTGATTTTTTACTAATGCCGAATTCATTTCGTGATAGGACATTTTTCTAAAAATATGTAGCCGGTATAATTATGAATTTACCATGGGTTGAATTATTACTGTCATTTTGACGCAAGCAATAGCCAACATTATAGTTATATCAAACACCACTAAAGCATATCATCGATTGCAACCACCATTGTCACCTGCATTAGTACGACAATACACGTCTACATCGGCCTCTCTGAACAACTCCTGGTGTTCAAGTGAAACGTAATACATTGGGTACAGTGTCATGAAGTAATGCTTGAATATCTGCAAACCAGTATTAATCTTTTGATGCCTGTCCATATACAACCACATATTGTGATATGCACGTGCAATATGATTGGTTGTACAATTAAACCAAATTTCTTAAGGCTCTTGATTACCGTTTAGCCGCTAATTTGTCATCAACTGTCATCCCTATGTCGTAAAATATCATTTTGCCATGATATTCGACATCGTCTCCAGTTGTAAATTGAAAAGACACAAACGCATAATTCTGATGCAGTAAAACAATATCAGATACTTAATTGCCAAATAAATTGCACCATTTTAGCAGTTGGTGGTCGTGCTACTGTAGCATGTGCGTGAAACGACACGGTTAACGTTGTTCCAGACAGAATAAATGGCAATAAACGTGACTCTGTAGTATGTGAAGAGGTGACACAGGCATCCACAGTGTTAATGTGTCAAATATAGCTTTAACATCCACAGCAGGTAAACTGTATGGTTTGGTTTATTTTTCGGGTCAATGTAGCTGTGTTTGGCTCCGAAAGATAACCATGCCAATATCTCTACGAAACTTGAAAAAAGGCTCCATGAACTTTTCTGTGGTTCTGAAAGTGCTTCATGTCTCAGTGCACGCATGCATGCATGGAATTTTGTCCAGGCACACTTCGGGTGCATTGCTGCCAAAAATAAATGATCCAAAAGTATATTTCAAATGGATTCAAAAGGTCAAACATCACACCGTCCTCCACTAACACCGCTTCATTCCATCCACCACTGTACTTCTTTTTCTCACAAAAAAATAATTAATTTTGATTAGCTTTTTCATAAGCACAATCATATCCATTTAATATTTATAAATCAGTTTTCCTTGAGAAACTATTGAATTGGGTTTGTATGCATTCGTTGGTAACAAGAAGTTTAAATTTAGTGTCATTAATAATGCCAAGTATATGTTCTCCATGCTCCATGCTCCATTTGCACAGATTTCAAATCAGATTTGTTTTAAATCGCAAATGTATCACAAGAGTTGGAGCAGATACAACTAATATCATATCAAAGATAAAGTTATTGAAGTACGAACTTGTTGGAACTGCATATTGTCCTGTTTTCATTAAAATGCTAGGATTGCTTAATATCCATGTCCACTGACAGTTTCTAAACATTCCCTTCTTATAGTTGTAACAAATACATATAATGAGATTAGATACCCAGATCGATAACTCTTCTCGTAGCACTTCAGTAGGAGCTTACCTGTATTGCATTAGAGCCCTATCGAGATCACTGGCTTACAAGTAAATTTTAATATTTGTAAAATAAAAAGAAAACCATTATTGTGAAAAAGCATGGCTTTTAGAGCCATGAATTCATTTCCTTCTTAAAGGACTAGGTCAACCACATTTTTCAGTTTCAATGCGTTATAGTGCATTGCAAAATAAGTCGAAATGTATGGATTCGTACTAAAAGTTTGAATTTTGTGAAATGATGATGACCTGGTTAGGAAAATATCTTGTTTTATCAATTGTGTCACTGTGTTGTCCGTATGTAGCAATAGTTTTATCTGGAATGAGCATTTAACCTTTTTAATCTTTCTTCTCAGTGCCACTAAGAGCTATATTTTCTAGATCAAAATAGTATGTACAGAAATTAGCTTATGTTCAATTTATCCAAGATTGTTTTCTAAACCTTTTATTCTCTCTGCCACTAAGTGGTATTTCGTGTTCACCATATTCGGTCTCTCTATTGAGGTATATTACATCAGAGCTGGTGAAAAAGATGCGGAGTTTTAGTTGATGTTAGGATTTTAGCATTAGATGCTAAATGTTGCAGGATAAGTAATTGAAGCATAAAAGACATCACTTTAATTTGTAGCTATTTCTTTGCAATCGGATTACCGTCATCTGCCTTGCGGTACGGTCTTGGGCATTATCAACACTATCTTGCAATTAAGGATATAAAATTGGCACTGCTTTTAACTGAATGTCTACAAAAAATTACATTTCTGAAACATGATGAACCTGAAAACTCTAGGCAACTCAAATGAAATACAAACGGGTCACCGCTAAAATGTTAGAAAATTAACGCTACCGGAGGGCAACATTGCCTGGCGCTGTTTAGAATTAACTTTCAGAATCTTTTTAAATTGGATTATCGGGGTTCTCTTAATTCAACCATTATCTTGTTTTTCGCAAATGGTGAACGTGGCTAAAGTAAGCTAATTAGGGTTCTAAATTCATTTAGAATTTCGGACTCGTTTAACTCTTTCACAGCATGGATTTTAGTCAGCCTTATTGCATATGGACTAAAACTGATAATGTCTTGTCTGAATCAAACTTTTTGCCTTTTTATGTCTTAAATGATTCGAATATTTCGCTACGGCCAGTAAGCTAGTTATGTATTTTGTCATTTTCAACCATGACATTATCGTATAAGACACCTCTGATAATAATAAATATTTGTTACCTGTTAGCATGCTTTAAATTGAGTAAACATTAAATTTTAAAACTACACCTTATATTGCAACTGTTAGAACTGCATAAATCCCGGTTTATATATATATATATATATATATATATATATATATATATATATATATATATATATATATATATATATATGTATATATATATATATATATATATATATATATATATATATATATATATATATATACATATATATATATTTATATATATATATATATATATATATATATATATATATATATATATATATATATATATATATATATATATATATATATATATATATATATATATATTTATATATATATTTATATATATATATATCATAATATTTTTAAAATAACTACAGGTATAGACTACAGGAATGATTTATCCTACAGGTCATAGTTTCGTGTCAACATCGAAGATTATTTAACAAAAAGTATTCATTATGCATTAATAATAATAATAATAATAATAATAATAATAATAATAATAATAATAATAATAATAATAATAATAATAATAATAATAATAATAATAATACTAATGCGGACTTTGTATAGCGCCTAATCTTTATAAGCTCTAAGCGCTTTACAACATCCGAAAACACTTATCAATTTGTTCATAATTGAGAGACCCTTATAGATCGTTCACAATCAATGTCGCCTTTGAAGAAAATATGATTTGATTCAGTCACTTTCTTGTATGCAAACGAATACAGTGTTCAATGGTAAAGACAATCCGATATTCCTTGGATTCGTTTCAGTATATCATCTCAAATAAAATTTAGAATGCTAGAATCTATACAAATTCTCCATTACTTCATTTTTGTATTAACATGTTAAATTCTTTGGATATAATTTTTCTTTCATAAAGGAAACAAATCCATTTCTTAGTTCTTTGAAGCAAATTGCTGAATTTTTTGTGATAGGTATCTTTCTGACATTTCTTCCTGTAAATAGTGACCTCAAATGAAGACCAGTTGCCTTTAGGATTACATAAACAACCTGTATATGCAAGTCACAGAAACTTGAAAATAGGACCTCTTTGAAAGATATACAATAAAAACTCAAACAAAATCAATTATTTGAAAGAATATTTTATTACGATCTAAAAAAATTTAAATATGTCTTAAAATGATAGAGATCAAGATGGAAATAATAAGCTACGAGTTCATCGGAGAAAACATATATATTATTAGAGATTTAGCAAGTCATATATCAGTCCTTCTCGGTAATGATTTCTGTATGTCAATTTGATTGTCTTTAGCCTATTTAATTTTATTTGTTTGTTAGTTAGCAGTTTTATTTTTATTTCATTACATGATGTTGTAAGATAGCATTGTATGTTGATCTTTAACTTGACCAAAATTGAGTTCTTTCCTGCTTGACTAATATTTATGTTTTGATTTTATTAATTGTAAAGAACTGTACATATCTAAGTCATTCTTCACATATATTGGATTTAAAATCAATATTATATTTAATAGAAGAAGTCAAAACGTTTATTTAGGTCATAGTTTTTGCATTTTCTGAGTGTAATCCAAGTTATGATTTTAATTTTGGAAAACAATGGAACATTGCTGAACGTTATTTTATCTTAGGCTATGATTTGTTCAAAAATTTCTAATTGTGGCCTGAGATTGTAACCACTTATTTTGTACTAGAATTTATTTTCTCTATATTATGAATTCAAGTGATATTTTCTCTGGAAATGCATAAGTGTTCTCCTACAAATCTTTGATAGAGAAATTAACATTAATGTATAGTGTTTCCAAACCTGGAATTATATTTATGTGATTTAAAGAGCAACTATTGGCTCATAAACACAACTAGGAGCAAACACAAACTCTTCATTGTCATCAGTTTCTTTATTTATTCAGGACTTTTAATTATTAGGACTTGTGTCTGTAATGTTTGGATTATTTTGGGATTTATCTCACAATACCCTATGTTCTCTTTTTGTAAGTTTCGCTCTGCAATCAACTAAAATAAATAGTTTGTTAAATATTGCAAAGCAAGTTGTTTTTCACTCGTTTCTGTTACTTATTTTCAGAGCATAGAGTAGTAACAGACTCATGTATTATAATAACTATTACTCATTTTGTTCAACAGAAACACTTTCCGTTCATTATTTGTTAACAAGAATTGCATGTAATTACACTCAAGTGTCGAGTATATATTAAGTACTCGATCGTTTATATATTGAATTATAGTGTTGCTTTCAGGCATTCAGACTGATATTATACGTATATGCAATATTGTGTGAAGCCCATTTGAATGTGCGTATAGTCGGTCAGCATTCTACGATGTCGTGTCGCTATCTCTTGTTTTTTAATTTGTGTATGTAGCATCCATTTGTCATCGGTTACGTTCCGTTTTACATATTATCTAACTGTAGGACATCCCACTCTAATAGCATTATGTGGCATAAAAGAACAAACATTCATATATTCTACCCTTGATCATTAAAGTTCAGACAATGAGCTTTATATTTTTAAATACTGCCGAAACGTTTGTTTTTTTGATGTCATCATCAATATGTTTATACTTTCAGTATTCCACAAAAGTAGATGTCATCGTTTGTTGTTCAAGAATGGTATTTCCACAATTAAACACATATTTTGCATACTTGTTATAGGGATTCAATCATTATATTTTTTCCGATATGACCTAATAATAATATTTCTAAACAACAAAGTTCTGCATTCAATCGGCATTCACGAAAGGTACAATTCCATTCACTGGAGTTTAGACACACTATTCTAGTACTAGATATATAGGTCTGATCCAACATAATATCAAACAACGAACTGACAGAGAGGAACATATATACAGACAAAAAAGTCTCACACAACGAGTTTGTACTACAGCGATTCGGTATGAATGTATATTCGGGATTTAAAAATTCAAACCTTCTATTGTTGCTTTCTCAGGCGTTCACCATTTTCTCAGTAGAATTCTATTTTTTCAAACAGTACCATGCTCGGAACTCTGCAGAATGAACTTCTATAATTGCCTTTTAAACAAAAACAGTAATCTAAGGATATTTTTTATTCGACCAAAAGCGAGTGTCGTATGTCACATAGATTAGAAATCAAAGATTCAATAGTTAAAAGATGATGGCAGTGATGAATACCAGTGAGTGATCAGAATGATCAATATAATCTTGCTAAATTAGCGGCCAATACATATGTCATCCAATCAAAAAGAATCCAGTTCAACTTCAGTTTAAATGTTTTTGTTTCTTGATAAAACAAGCTCTTGCGCAGGCAAGGGATACATAAGGGATTTCATTTTCTATATAATCAAGGTGTCCATCCAGATAAGGTTTGTCAGCAGGTTTGTCAGCTGTGAATGAATAATCTTCACGCTAAGTTATTAAATAGTAAACAATGAACACTTTTAATGAGTAAAGATTTCACAGCAACAATCGCTACTGGCCTGCAACTAACGTTTAGGTTCAATTAACACTGTTGTGAAACATTTCAAGAGAAAAACTATGAACAGTAAATTCTCAAGAAAAGACTTCTCAGTAAATGAAAAGTACATGACAACAAAAGACTGAGAAGCTCTTGTGTCCCTTAATGATTTTACTGGGATTTGATTGGCTGAATCACTAATAAGTAACATAATACGTTTGACACGAATGGTTCATAATTCTCAAAAACAAAATAACAGAATCAAATTACGGTTTGTTTGATCCGACAAATTTTTTGTTTCCAATACGTGATGATGATTATCACGTTTGAGAACCAAGATCATTTGGAACTGCCGGTGTTTATGCTTATGCTTATGTTTAAGCTTAAGGTTCTTTCTTTAAGCTTAACGAAATCACAAGAATGTTCCCCAATTTCCTCCAATAATTATACAAAGAAAGAGTTCTTATCATTCTTATTATAATTTGGATTCTTATCAGCTCACTCGTATTCAAATTTTTACCTGCTGTATTGCGAATGATTTATTTTCTTACTAATCATGTGATGAGAGAAAACATATTGACAAATGATTCTGAGAGAAGGAATACTACAGAGTTCTACAAGCAACCTTTTCGAAAGTAACTCTTCTGCATTCATCAATATGAATTTTTACGTAGCTTTTAAACTCTTCAATTACTAGATTTCTCTAAATGTGTTATGATCTTTAGTAATCGTTTTAGATTCACACCAACTGCCAAACTTGAGTTCGTATTTTGTTCGTTTTCCCAAGGAAACCCGACATCCGTTTGGCTTTTTTCTTATTTGTAATTCCTATACGTCTATCGATATTCCTCCTGTTCCATCTCTTAATCATTCAAGATACATTCCTTGCCAAAAGTATTGTCAGTACTAGTTTCTACTGACATTGAAGTATAAACCTTATGATCTTTGTCAATAAATGCATTCCATACTAAATAAGACCAGTGCTTTGTTTGGTAAGTTTTAATTTCTGTCCATTTTAAATTCTGGGCTTATAATTTTTGAAAATTGAGACGAATAGTAAATTGCATCATGAGTTTTAATTGAATGTGATATCAAAGGCTGAACATTCATGAGTTGAATGTCCGTTTGCTTACTATTTCACAGAGCCCTAAGTGTTTTTAAACCACGACGAACGAGTGGTTCTTTCAACATCTAATTAATCGCAGTACACAATATACTTCCATATGAATAAAATTTACCTTGGTCAAAAACAATTGTTTACAACGGTAGGTTATCATCCCAGCTTTCTAAAAGACAAAATCACTTAAGAAATAAAAGTCGTATTTACCTTCTAAATAAGCACGACATTTCCTTCAAAAATATTAGATTCCTTTAACGTAGTTATCAACATAACATATTATCATACAAAATGAACGAAAAATAATTAAACTTTTAAGACACACATGGAACCTATCTACATGGTCGTAACATATGGAGCAGTCAATAGTGTCATACCCATTGCAAATTCGCTATTATAACATTTAGTAGACGTAATAGATGTGATGTGATGCAATTATGATTTTTAACGTAGCTTTAACAATTGTTCAGTCATATCGCTACGATGTCTGCAGTATGGCAATTTATAGTGATGTCTAGCACTTGGGCCTCCTGTCGCAGACATGTAGAATGATGTCCCACCCAGTCAAATTATCCTGACAACAGGCCGACCAGTCCTAATACTAACCTCTTTATGCTAAGCGCCAAGTGAGGCAGACGTTAGTACCATTTTAAGTCTTTAGTATGACTCGACCGGGATCGATCCCCCCGACCTACCGCATCCAAGGCGGATGCTTTAACCACTAGGACACCGGAGCGGTTAGACCCAAATGAAAACATTTACATAAGCAGATTTGTCTTGATTACGTGTGTGTTTAAGGTTCTATCTTGCAATTAGGTAGGTTGGAAAAAGGAAAGTGAGTGTGTGGCTACATATATCTAGTTATAATGAGGCATAATTAAATTAAAAAACAGACATACAAATTGACATAATACAATATTATGTATTTAATTCGCTTTTTTCAATATTGATATGGCACCAAGTCATAAGAATAAACGTATTATTTACTAGTAGCTCAATAGACCTCACACTTTATAGACGAAGGTGGAAAGTGGGCATGTGACACAATTTTAAAATGAGTTGGTATTTAACAAATATAGTTTCAGGAGCCAGCTTTGTCATGAGGGTGGATTTAATGCAATGGGACCTCTTCCCCATTCCCCATTACCTGACGATGCATAGGTTGTATTAACGGGTTATAAATCCACATTTGATCTCACACTTCAAAAGGAATAACACAATCATTCCTCCACATCATTGATGCAGAGATTCCACCTTGTGATCACAAATTCGGATCTCAATGGTGGAAGTTCACAACTTAAAAATGAAGCACAATGAGGAACTATTTTTCTCATAATACTATACGATAGATGAGTCGATTCCAAAAGCACTTATGGTGAATACAGTTATAACTTTAAAACGGCAAAACCCACATTCACTATTAAATAATTAAGATTTGTAAACTATTTTCTTCCTAATTAACTTCTAATATTTTTAAAAATATTTGTGTATTCAAAGGACAAGTAGAGACGACAAAGCAATTAGCAATTCCCAGCAGACGAATTCTGTACAGCAGACATGCTAGAAGATGGGTTTAATATGAAATATGTAAAGTCCACCTTTCCTGAAAGGAATAATAAAGATAGTTAAACAATAATGATACAGTCCACGATGCAAGCTTCATCTATATTTATTACAACATTCAAAGTTATTTTCAAACATATCAACCTAACATAAATATGAATTAATACAGGGAAGCTGTAGATGGAGCTAAACTATAAATGTTACAAATGCAGTTTGCTGATCATCTAAATCAATCACTGTCTGTTGAATTAAAAAAAAGTATGGCTTAAATTTTATTATTTTGTTTATTACCTAGAATACATTTAATATGGAAATTGGAATGACAATTCTATATTCTGTGAGTTATGCTGGCAGTAGAGGTTCAAAGTTGTCTATGAGTCAGAGTAAAGATAATTATGATGTGCGAAAAAATTTTAAGCATTGACGTTAAGCGTTGAACATCTCAATCTATGCTGATAGGGATGCAATAATCCTTGATCACAATAAACGAATATCAGTGTGGTTTCTTGTTAAGGTTTGTTTAGAAAATATAAGTTCACAAAAAAGGAGTTTCATAAATTTTATTTTTGTTAATTTGCTGAGAAACACTGAAACACGTCCCAATTACTGGGGCATGAGTAACATCTTTAAATTATTTAATAACGAATAAAATGTTTTAAGACTATACTTCTTTAGATTTTGCTTTAGTTTTGAAAGTCTCTCGCCTAACCATCTCCCAAAGGAATCATCACGGTAGGTTTGGTATTCATCGTTTTCATAGATATATATTAGTATTCCATTCCAAAACGCTTTATCTGAGTATATATTTGCAACTAAAGTACGGCCATGTCTGAGGAATCAATCACCTATTTGAAAAGAGATACTAATTACGCATTTTTATGTCAGTAGTGACTCATCTTTTGAAAGTTGTCCGTAAAATCAGAAACAAACATGCTCTTGTTTTCTATATATGGCTACGTTAAATGAAACCTTCATCGCCGACTTTTAAAATAATATAACTGTCTATTGATCTGTTCGAGATGAGTTTCAGTCTTCTACAGGTGAAACGTTTTTAAGACTAATTTATGGATATTGTCTGGCCAAAGTACCAATCATAGGCTTAGTTCAATGTGCAATATGTCAATTTAAAGAGAAGTAGGATCAGAGATTAAGTGTCATTGAATATAGTGTGCAATGTACAACAATCCTAGTTGGAGCCTATTGAATGGTAAAGATGAATATTACCGCTTGTTTTTACATATTGAATAAATATCGACTTCCAATTCTAAAGAGACACCTTGACAGTAATGAACTAAACAAACTGCTTCAACTCTGTATAATAGTGAATCGAATCTCTAATGTTTCCTTTATTGAACCCTGTTGTTGCCTTGACTATATGACTTGAATACTGTTGATGCAATTGGGGTAGAATTATTAGCACATCTACTTTCTTGATTTATCTTTATCAAAATAATGCATTTCCCTCGAAGCAAAAATTTTTCTTAGCATACACTGATTGTTTAATGACGATACTTTTCAGATACCATTTTAAGTAGCCATAAACCCTTAATTGCTTACTAAACACTTTGCCGCTGTGTGGCAACGGCACGTGGCCAAGATTAAATTACTTTTTTATAACGAATTTGCAGATAAGAAATCACCGAAAGTAGCAGAATATCCATTGTACTCTTAAGCAACATTTGCCTTTTTCTTTTACAAAATAGTTTAATGATCGTTTAGACCGTCCTTCGATAAAAGCACCGAATGGAATATTTTGTATCAATATGTTGGTTGATACTTACCATCGACGCACATTACATTGTTCCGTAAAATCAGCATATCTCTTTTACATTGGTGCATTTATTCATTATAGTTCAGTAAAGACACACTCTAGGACAGGTTCCCTAATCGTGATAATGTTTTATTTTTCAAATATGTACTCGTTATTACCAAAGAATTATTTAGGAAACACATTGCCTTTGCCTAGTTTCCATATACTGGTCTCTAATTCATGAATTATACATCCAATATGACATTTCTAAGAACTCAACAAGACAATAAGATTATTTATCCAAGCGTTATTGAATATTCTTACATTGCTAAATCTCTGATCATTCTGAAATACATTTAATCTTATGTTTTAACGTTCGATTTCCACAATGAAGGACTGATTTAATATATTATTACATTCTCTGACAATGGAATGCATACACCATACACAGTGAAATTTATTAGATTTTTCAAGTATATATCTGATTTTAATTTTGATGCAGTTAATATGGAGAAGAACATCAGAGATTTCGAACATTTCGAACAGTCATAACACAAAAGAAATTATATAAATTATTTGTGAAATGTATATTACGTACATATTAAATCTATCTCAGAAACCATTTGTCACGTTGCCCCAGCCAGAAAGAGTTTTTGCGTGTTTCTTTTTATTTTAGAACCTAGCTTTAACAATTTGAGTCGTATTGCTGCGACGTCAACAGTCCAGCGGTTTATAATGATGCCTAGCGCTGGGAACTGATTGGTCCTAATGTACTTCCGTCTGGACCTGTTCTTGAAGGACGCCATTGTGATAGGGTTCCGTCAATGGCTATCTTTAGTAGAAGCATTGCATGTTACACTGAATAAACTCAAATATATATCTTTAATTGGAATACAAGCTATGAATCTTTAACTTGTCTTTGGAGAAATCTTTTTGTTGGCTCTTTATGGAAATCTTCTTCAACATTATCTATGTAGACCATGTTAATGTACAAGGTATTCTTGCAAATCAAAAATCCTTAATCTTGTCGTATTGTACAATAGTTTTGACTCGGTCATATAAAATCGTCATCCATAATCATTAATAAATACTGTTGAACTTGTAGATCTTACTGTCTGCAGCATGATTCCCCGGTGGTAGACATGACTATAAAACTGTCACACTGCAGAGATCGTAGCGATATGACTCAAAAATTGTTAAAAGCTACATTAAATATCTAAATCATACAAATACACACCAACTTGAAACAAATGTTTGCACATTTCACAAACTTGTCAACTAATCTTTCTTAAGCATTCTCATTAGGCAATGATGTGTAATAGCATACAGCAACTGTTTGATATACCTTTATTAGGTTCCAGTTCGCGATCTTTTTAGCCAATGCAGATTAGCAGAATGGCCTCTCTACTAGTCTTCAAATGCACCCCATTAGCTATTGTTGAGTCCATTACGCAAATTACGCCATGATAGTTTATACCTGACCGCTCTGGCTTTTAGTTGCCATTTTTTAAATGTGTTTTACATCGGCTTCAGTCATGACTGCTTACCATTTATACATGTTGCATGAAACAGACTTATACTGAAGTGTTTATTTTTGTTAAGATTGCATAATCATAGGTTTTGGGAACACAGATCGTGTTTTTAACAAGACATGCTATGTACTTCATTTCATCAACACAATCGGAGCTTTGTCAGGTAAGTCTAATTAAATCGCCACTTATCTGAAACTAAAGAGGTCCTGGGTGACAGGCTATTGGACTTTTGAACTATGTATAACATTTTTTCATAAACTAATGCTTCATTTTATTACATTACACAAGACATTCTGGTAAAAATTATAATTTTATTTTTTAGTTTATAGGAACATTTTTGCATGATTATTCTTATCTTTGATTTATTGCATTTGCCTTTTGCCCATTTTAGGATATGTTGTTTTTGCATGTGTGGCATTCAACAAAGGTTATTTTCTTCTTGAGTATGCAGGGTAAGAATTGAAATTGGAAGCTGAGATGGAAGAAAGGATGACATTTAAAGTGAAATAGATAACACATTAGTAAGCTTCATCCAATATAATTATTATGTATTTAAGATTTAATACAAAAATCTGGCCAGAAACTACATGGATTTGTGGGCTAAACTTTCTCCATTAAACTTCATTAAGACAGCCTTCCATGTGTTGTTGAGGGAACATTTAGTATTAAACATGTCCATGTCTCTGTATTGAATTCATGTTCATTTTAACCAAATTTGTTTGATAGTTTTGGGACCATGACAAAGCCAGTTTTACGATAAATATTGTAATAATATATTTTGCTAATATTTTTGGTTCATGTTTGACTTCAAATGCATAAAAATATCTCGGTTTTCAATGGAACACTTTTGAAAAATTTCAACAAATTTAGTCAGGTTTCATATAAAGGATATTTACAGCAATATCAGTCAAGTTATGTTATCATCGATATTTTGTATGTGGAAACGTTGCACCTGCTTCTTGGAAGTAAAACACGGTGCTCTCTTTTGTGCAATTTGTCTAAAGTTTTGATCAGTGTTTTAATCAGACCATCCAATGAAGATTATCAATTTGTACTTGAATTTGTAATTACACTACCCCTAGGTATTGCCATTGTGTTATGAATTTGATTAAAACTATGTGATAAGAAGTACATGCAAGAGATTGGCTTTCTGGATCCAGAGAAAACACTAGCACCTGGTTAGGTCAAAAATCCCTCCACACTTCCAGTTTCTTTGTAAAATGTTTTCGATTGAGTGGTTGTTAAGAAAGGAAGAATATTAAAACACCTGGACAATTTAAAGTAGTTAATTTATATCAGGGTTTGTAAAAAGTGATTTTATTGGTATTCTATTTTCATCATGAAACAAAGATCTAATACTTCATTTGATATGAACTTGCTGTTCTGATGATTTCAGATTACCGAGTTTGGTTATGTGATAACTCTTTATACAGATATGAATTGGAAAGGATGCTGCTTTGCACTCAAATTGAAATGTATGTATTAGATGGGAAATATTCATGTACATTGATAACTCTTCAGCCAGCCCTTGCAGGTTGTTTTCAAATTCAGATAGATTTGTATGTACGTGGTTTTACCACAAGGCATATAGTATTTTGTTTATCTTTCTGTTAGTTTAATGGGGGGGTATTAATATTGATATAATTTTGTTTTTACATGATTATGTCTTGTTGAAGAATGTTGTAAAATGATTTTTAAAAATTCTGGTGTCAACACTGCATGCTTTTATTCGGGGGTGAGACAGGACATGTCTTAGGCAAAGTCATGGATGAAAGCGTCAGAAGGGATTTATATGGTGACCTACGTACGGATTCTTTTGCTGGGGACAAGATTAAGATTACTTGAAAAGCTTGCTAATTTTTCAGTGTAAAAGCTGTCATATTACCCATACTTTTTTAGGGATTGCTTTTGCTGGTGACTCTAGCATCATTAGATTGTAACCATTCGGGTACGCATGCAACAAAGGCCTAATGGTTAAGCTTCATGAGTAGTGTATTTTTCCTAAAACAAAAAGTAAAAGCTGTTAATAGCCTCACCTTTGCAACCATATTAACATTGATGGGTATGCATTGACTTCTCGTTTGGACGTTTCAAAGGCCCCTTGGGTATTGGACCAACCAGTGAGTTTTAGCTTGCAATTATTATCGACTCCTACTGTTGATATATATATATATATATATATATATATATATATATATATATATATATATATATATATATATATATATATATATATATACACCAGTCCCTTAATACTTCGCACCCGGCTAACTCGCGAACACGCTTATAATGCGGTGTTCGTCATGGCGCCCGAATTTTTTCCAGAGAAAATATATTTCAAAATGTGCCGAACGTGAAATAAATCAAAATAGGAATTGGTAAATTGAACTTTGATACATACAAGAGTTTTATGTAAATTTGCGTTCCCCCAAAGATAATTATTAATCATTAAGTTTTGTTAAAACAAAATGGGAATACTGCATTTAAGCTCTTTTTTGAAAACGTAATTCTTAGTGGAAATTTTATGTCTAATAATTTAACGATGTTTTCAAATAATAAAAAGTGATATGTAAGAAAAATTATGATAACATTTAAATAAATATTATTTTGAGAACTAGATTATGTACGAAAAATTAAAGGGTGCGAAATAATACATGCAATTCAGTAGCTTATTTATCATAGGAAATGGTGATTACCATATTTAATGTTACTTGTCAAAAACGAGAAAATATACATTTCAGTGTACGAAAAATTATATGTAAAATAAATAATTATCAATTTGTGGTAATGGCCGTGAGCGAAAAAAGAGATCATACCCGACAAAGATCAACGGAACACGACACACAACCACCTAATGTACAAATGTACAAATTCTGTCTCATTCTGCTCTCAGCTCAAAATTCTGATTGTGATGAGAGATAGATAGTAGAGAGAGAGAGAGAGAGAGAGAGAGAGAGAGAGAGAGAGAGAGAGAGAGAGAGAGAGAGAGAGAGAGAGAGAGAGAGAGAGAGAGAGAGAATTCAGGAATCGGTTACCTGTCAGTTGTGTTATTCCTTACGTTTTTCATGTCCCGGTAATCAAAGGATCCGTTGTCAGTAGGCCACATGGCCATGCAGACGAAATGTACAGGCTAATTAAATACATCTACTCTTACCTTTAGCTTGGTCTTTTCCAGTAAATACTGGATTTAAGAACTGACTTACCTCAAGATATCAAATTAAATATGCACTACGTAGGGAAATGGGGCTATCCATAGAGTGTTGATAATGATACAACTAGCTCATTAACTCAAGAGCAATATTAGTCTGTTTGTGCTGAAGCCATAGAAATGATGGAAAATGAATTTGAGATATAAAAATGAAATAACGAATCAACGTTTATCAAAACAATTTTATATTATAAAACGTTGGACAAATGCACAAAACAAATGCAGAAATATTTTCCACTAAAAAATTGAAAAGTTTTAAATGTCTTCCAGCTCAACACCCTCAAACCATTCAAATTCTTCGTCACTTGAAAGACTTTCCAATGTAGCTTCATTGTTATTCCTTACGCAGTGGTCCTCTCTACCATTTAATGGATTTGAAACGCCAGTAACTTTGAAGCTACTGATGATCGTGTCCTTTATCTTCTTCAAGTCTTCGCATGATTCAAATATGCAGTCAGTCAGCTGCTGCGTTGAAGGGGCTTGCATTTTCTCGGCTGCCTTCTCACCAGCTTCCCTGGTTGCAATAGTTTTGAAAGCCTGGTCCCTCATGTATGTTGGCCATTGTGTCCAAACAAGCTCCTTGGAAGGATTATTTAGAATACATCCAGTGGCTGAAATTTACTTGTGCATCCACCGGAGATTACTGCTATTGTTTTTCTGGATTTTTTTCATGGTTCTTTTAACTTCATCAGTCAAATGGCCACGGAAAGAATCCAACACTATGAGAGATGGCATGCGCTTCATGTGTGCTTTCCAAACAATAGGTGTGCATCCATCCATGCTTTTTGTTGATCTTACAACACAACTCCCTTTGTAATCTTTAGATTTTATAAGTTTCTTTTTACCCTAAATATTTTCATGGGTGACAACAAGTCACCAGACGTCAGGAATGTCAATATGCAAGTTAAATGGCGCTTGTTACTACCAGTACCTCAGGTACAAAGTCGATATACACTGGAGTTTCATCCATATTGCCAAATAAATGTTCATCAAATTCTTCCCCCTCCAGGATCCTTCGTATATATCTGGTAAAGCAGTTTTTTGTTCCTTCAAGGTCTCAAGGTACCTTTTGAGATGTTGAACTTCTACATCTCAGTGCAAGTCCATTTCACTTGAAAAAGCTATAAAACCAATCCTCTTGATTTTGGATTTTCTTCCTAAATAACTACAGTAGCATTATTTTGTAACATCCTATGTCCTTTGAATATTGTTTTAAAAAAACAAACATATTCATCCAGCTTGATGAAGTACTTGGTATAAGGCGGTACTCTGCAACTATGGGCTTAATATTTTTGCCTCATCAAAAATTCTTATTTTATCATTATTGTCCCATTTCTTACACTTTCCTTTTACTGGTAACTTTGCAGTACGAGTAATCTGGCTTATAATTCTCACATCTTTGCTGTGTCTAGCTTCTCTTCTGCAGGCTCAGGATATTTTTCAGCAACAACGGGCAATCTTTCAATAATATATTATGGTATGATGGCATTACGCTCTGTATAAGTATTTGATTTGTGCAGTTCAGCATAATCTTCTTCATTGGCGAACTCGGCAACTGCAGCAACAAACATGTGATGAACTTCATTTTTGTCTTTTCTGGGCCGCTCAGGTCCAAGTTTCTACCTTTTGTTTGGTGGTTCAGTGCATTTAGGTGGTGGTTTTGGTGGGATAAATGTTTTCTTTTTGGCATGGGCTTTAAGAAACTTAATAATGAAGACATGTCCAAGCACGAACAGTCCAAGATCTTTGAAGATATTACCTATATAAATAAATAGTCAATGACTTTTTCATGTATGATTAAAACTATCTGGGGTTTTATAGTTCTTACTGCATTACTAAATCTAAACAATAAGATTACTTGCAAAGTTGGTCTGTGGTCTTCACTTCGTCTTGTTCTGAGATGTTATTTTAACTGGATAAATAAACTCAAATGGCTTCAGAGCTCTGTTCCATATAAGCGTGTTTCTTAGCTACAGACTGACACAATAAAGAGCGCTCATTAACGATGTTGTCCAGCTGTTAATGAATAGCAGCATATATTGAAATGAGACAAATGGAACAAAAACATCAATCATTATATTTTCTCTATGATACACAAGACAAAAAAGGGCAATATCATGTTGTTGTAGTTGTTTGGCGTAACTCCATTTTTCAGCACATGATAGGCTATACATGGCGATAAGTATTAGTGGTGGAGGAAGAAACCGGGAAATGACCGGAAAGAACCACCCACCCACGAGAAGCTACTGGAAAGCTTTCTCACATATCGACATTCTCCGAATATTTGACACAAATTCACGCAGATAGAGGTGAGATGGCAGTGATCCGTAACGGATAGTGCTTTAGACCACTCGGTCACTCCGGGCCCCTGGCAATAGTATGAATATGAATAGACTCACAGTTAATAACAATTGCCCTTTCAATTGGTTAATATTTCTTTACTGGTGGCTGTTTATTTTCGTTTTTATTATTAGATCCCTCATTTACGCATTTACACGAACATATCAGATAATTGGGTTTATGTTTCATTGAAGAAACAAATATTTATATTTCTCATTTGGGATTATATCAAATATGCTCTGCAAAGAAACTAAATTGGTCATTTTGCGTATATATATGCGTACATCATTTTATGTATTAAAAATATAGGTTGACCAAAACATTGTGAAGTTTTGTGAACGAAAACTTATGATAGATTTAATTATCGTTTTATGGCTTGATAGCGTACGAAAAAAAAGAGGGTACGAAAAAGTACTTGAAATACGTATTGCCCATAAAGATAGAATCCATATTGTGCAATTTGCAAGTTATAATAAGACTACACATATTACGTTTGGGATTTTTCGAGATAAATAGTTGTCAATACACTGTAAATAAACATTCTGGTAAAACAGTGGTCATCGAAATATTCTGTTACATGCCAGCTTTGTTTTGATCATCAACCTAGCGAAGTATCTGTTGCATTTAAAAATGAATTAAAAGAAGCCTGTGTTGTTTTATCACTCTGAATATTCTCTTTTTGTATCAAATCTAGTAAGGGAATTACAATTAAAAGAAACCTCAAAGGCATGCCAACAGCACCATAAGTTCTTTTGGTCATTACTGTTCTCAAAATTCATTTTATTTGACCAATCGAATATAGTTTCACATATTTATGTACTTAACATCATTTAAGTATATAATATCAGCAATATATCCTAATCTTTTGTAAATGTGACTATGGAGAGCAACAAAAAGCGAAGAGTGTACTCAATGACTGAAATAAGATTCATATTGGCGAAGGAAGATCAAACAGTTACAATGAACAGAACAATTGGTGAGTCACATTTAGAGGTTGGCTTAAGGATAAGCAGAAACTTTAGGATTATCTACATGATGTTGATTCAGATAATGCGACGCAACGTAAAGGATAAAGACTGCAAACGATACTGACTTCTATTATACTGTGTATGCATGGTTCACACAGCAACGTTAACAAGGTGCTCCCATCTATGGAACAATTCTCAAGGCCCATGCAGAAAAAATGGCACAAGTATGGAGAATGAATCTCGTTTTATGGCAATCCATGTATGGCGTTGGAGATTCTAGCACAGACATAGAATTAAACAAATTCATTGTCTGGAGAAATGCTCTCAGCAAAACAGGAAGTTACACGTAATTATCCGTACAAGGTCAGAGAGATGATCATGTGTGCACGATACACAGGCGGCAGAGAAATCAAAGAATAACACAAAAAAATCAATATATGTTTTCAAAATGTGAAGTGATATTTGTCAAACGTGTCACAAACTGCAAGTATTATCGTGTTCTCAGTTACGTTTTTTTAAATTTGTAGACCCATTAAATTCATGTTGGTAATGGTTAAGCCTTGTAAAACAATTTTTCATTTTCCTTCTACTGCAAGTAAATCTACCCATCGTTCGATCGACATTGTTTTTCGTTAATGAATGTCACATTTTATTAATAAAAACATCTGCTTTGGTTCAAATAATAAAGCTCGAATTTATAAAGTCAGCACAAATTTTATGACGTATTACACAATGTGCGAAATCATACATGTGTTAAGCGAACGTAAACCCTGTGGAAATGTTTTGATAATCTCCTAAATCTACTGTAAGTTATCCTGAAATTAATTTTACTATGTGAGGAAATAAGTAAACAAAATAAAACCGCTATGACGAGATATATATTGGCAGATAATCATAGCACGATTATCATCTGAGTATTGAAAACTATCATGCCTGTCCAACCCACCCCAAATTGCATCTACGTCGATCCTTCTGTTAGTTTTGATTTTTGCTATAGGTCTCTCGATACCTTGCTACCTTGGTTATAATGCAGTCGATTATTTTGAACCTCGTTGTGCACGAGTTATCAAAGGAGTGGTTTACGTGTATAAATTTGGTAGGTATCTGGTGAGTTTACATTCATTCATCGGACAAGGTGAATGCCATTGAGACTCTTTGTTAAGATTTAAATGTCCCATGGTTCATGATGACTTCTATGCAGGCAACATATCTACTTTATCATAATTATTGTTGTACAAATATATCTGGCACTAATTAGTTTTAAATAATCTCCAAACGAACTTTATTTTCAGAATTTACATGGCACACTGGAATCTCAATAATGCTGTATAATATTCCAAAAGTTGGTTGTGTCAGAACAGGGGACCTTTAAAACAACATTAATGTACATGCTAAAAATGATGTTTGTTTGTTTATAGGAATGTACACATGTAAAGACTTGGAGGTTCATAAAAGCAGTGAATAACCATCTCATTTGAAAAATCCAGTTGAGGTTCAAATCAAAGAGATGGTTAATGACAATTCAGATAATGACTGTAGCACCATAATCTCTGGCATGTGGTTATCTTACGAACTTATAATTGTACTTCAGAAGAAATACTGATGATTCCAAACAGCAGACATACTACAAAAATAATGCATGCAATTTCGTGTATAAATTAGTAAGGGAACAAACTAAAGCACATCATTCATATGCACAGAACGATATTTTCACTTTAAAAAACTTCACATGGACGTAGACAAGGATGGAAATGGCTGTGCAATGAAAGTGACTTTATATATATATATATATATATATATATATATATATATATATATATATATATATATATATATATATATATATATATATCCTATATATATATATGATTTGTATTCTTTATATATATATATATATATATATATATATATATATATATATATATATATATATATATATATATATATATATATATATATATATATATATATATAAAGAATACAAATCATATGGCGAATAACAACCCTCTCAAGCAGCGTACTGGATCCACCAAGGGATCACGTTTGTCAGGGATTAATTAAAATAGATGCAATAAACTGACGACGAACAGTACGAAACTAGTAACTAACTAGCCTAGTTAGTAACTAGTTAGTTACTAGTTTCGTACTGTTCGTCGTCAGTTTATTGCATCTATATATATATATATATATATATATATATATATATATATATATATATATATATATATATATATATATATATATATATATATATATATATATTAGGAGTGGTGAGTCTTGAATATAGACCATCAAATTGAGCTTTGCCTGACAGAAAACATGATGCATCTGAGCTTTTTTCCGTGCCCTTCTTGCAAAGTTTTATATAGTGGAAAGGAACTTGCAGAACATCAGAAACAGTATTGTGTCAAAAAAATTGTCAGAGTTTAAAGGAAAAAAGGATGCACTGTGAAAAAAGGGAAATTATTGCTTCCTGTTCTTAATAATATGATGGAAACATTTTACTGTAATTACTGAATAGTATGAATAGTGATAAAATTTCAAAATTAGCAAAAAAATGACCTTCTTATAATGAACTTTGGACAGCTCATTTCGAGCAGAAAGGATATTGATGAGTACACGGCAAATTGTGTTTCAAACGAAATGTGGGAACTTGGTTGATTTTTGAAAGAAGCGAAAAAAATGCTAGGTCTTACAATTAGGTAAGAATGTTTTGATTCGATTCAATTTGAATCAGTCATGAAGGATGCGAAACAAGCTAATGCATATAGTAAACCTAACACTTCACAATTTCATAACAAATGCAGGCAGCAGCATTGGTTGAAATTGAAATGGAAAAGCATCCGACAAATGCAAATTTCTTGGGCAGCTGCCCTTGCATTTGGCTGTTAGAAATCAAGCTGACTTGGGCATCTTGTTTAATTTAGAATATTTAAAGAGTCCTGAATCTCTAACTCAAAGTTTCAGGTGTGTGGTTTACGGACCCCAGTTTATATTGTGTTTCTTGACCCCTCTCTTTTGCTTGTATAAATGTATCTGATTCTCCAATTTAACTCTCCTCTTTATGGAACCCTAGTTAAAATATGTGTGCCATAGGAGTCACTTTTAAATGTGCTCACACACACACATACACACACACACACATACATATATATATATATATATATATATATATATATATATATATATATATATATATATATATATATATATATATATATATATATATATATATATATATATATATATTAGTCTATATTTTAAAGTTGAATCGCAGTAACTGTTGGTAATATCTGACTCATACTCAAGATAATGGACTTGATACCAGCCCAAGTCAGTGACTTCATTGTGCCCTTGGGAATAGCACTTTTCTTCAGTTTCATCAGCATGATGCGTTATTGTGAAATAAAGAATGCTGTTAAACCAACAAACCAAACTGTCACCAGATGACTTTCTTCATTTTATCACATACTTTGTGTTGTGGTTAGATTTTGTAATTGTATATGACAATAAACCTATCCTGCGAATAACCTTGTATTCTTAGATTTGATATTATTTGTTACGGTGGATGATATATCTATTTGGACATGTCTTTTTTTCAGAAACTTGTGTAGCCACATTTATTTAACAGTAATACATATGGAAGACAAACGATGCAACATAATTGAAGTGTAAAATCTCTTTACCAGCCTCATTATGTCAAAAAAGTGTAGGAAAATAGAATTGAAAACTTTTACTTTGTTTGTAACCTTGAAGGCAGAGTGTGTGATCTTAACATGTACTTGATATGGGACATTATTACTCTATTTGCTTGTATAAACATTTATTGACTATGTTTAATATGCTAATATTTCCGAGAATGTGAGGAAAGTTCATTTACGCGTTGTGAATTGCGAGTTGGCCCATCAATGATTGTTTGTCACCACTCTGTAGTTTGTATTTCTGATCTAAGTCCATTTTGCAATATCTATCTTGTATGACATTGAGAAAGGTCCCGATATTTTAATGAGGTGATCGTGCAGTTGATTCAGTATTAGCAATCCTTAATCCAAACTTCAAATTTAGTTATGATCAAACTTGGATTATGCTTGTATCATTGAGATCCCAAACGAATTTGATAATGGCTGAGATCCGTCTGTATGAGCGAGGTTATCATACTTTTGATGGCTAACCTTGTTACCAGTCTTGAAGCCACGTTTCTATTCTGATTTTGATGAAACTTGTAAAATGCATTGATATCGTAAGAACTAGGAAGAGTTTGATAATGAGCAAAATCCATGCATATTAATTAGGTATTCTTGCATCTGATTTGCTAAGCTAATTGCACCTATGGAAGCCATATTTCTTATCTGACCTTAATGAGACTTGAAACATGGTTTTTATTATAATGTCTGATGGTTTTATAATGAGCGAAGTGTGTTTATATTAATCGGGTGATCTTGCATTTGATTGGCTAAACGTGTTGCCATAATGGAGGCCATATTTATGAACCATTTTATATCACTCTTTCACTACTATCTCAGACATGTTCAGTAAGATTGAAGAATATTATTGAGGTATCATTTTGCATCTGATTACTCTAGCAACTATGTGTCTGATCCTATTTTAAACAAACGTGAAATTTCAGCTTATATCATGCTGATATTGAATGAGTTTGCTGACGAATAAGATTCATACATATTAATGATATTATCTTTGATCAGATTGGTTGATGTTGTTGCTACTTAAGACGCTGCATTTTTTACCTGATTTGAGCAGACTTGGAATATATGCATATATCTTCAAATGCATGGAATGTACATGTAATAAACAAGAGACTTGTATATTCGAGACAGTCTTGTATGTCATTGGCTGCGATTGTTACCATTCTGAACACCATAACGTTCATAGGAATTTGAGTAACGTGTTTTTATTGTAAAGATCTGCATAGATTTTAAAATAAGATCCATGTATTAGTGACTTCTTTTATCAGATTTCACTTGTAGTCACTCTTGAAGCCGTAGTTATGACCTGTTTAGTTTATTATCGCTAATGTCTGAATGACTGCAGTTACGAGAGTGACGCACACTACATATAAATTGTGCTTTTATACTTCCAAATAGCATTTGAGGATATCATACATTTAGTAAAATCATCTTTAAAGAACGTTTTGGTGATAGTTTATACAGTAGTACCCCTCTTATACAGCCACCCCTTCTGCACCAGAAAAGTGACCTTGTAAGGCGGTTAACCTTTCCAGAGGGGGATTAAATTTATTGCGAGAGGTATATGTAATGTACGTAGTAATAAATCTACATCATAGCATTTAATATCTTCGTTTAAAAGTAACATTAATTATTAAAAGGTTATTGCTGTTTTTCAAACCATTTTCTCGCTGACTTATGTATTTGTACATCGATAACGCCTCTTCTGAGCTGTTACAACTGTACAATAATTGTAATCTTAACAAGTATCAGAGACTAAACCGGACATATCATGGCAGCACAGCAATAAGGCTAATCCGATTACTTGTACTTACCTATTTGTGTTGATTCAAATTTTAGTCTTTCTCGGCTTTATGGATCAAATGTGGCTTTTGTGAGGTGCAAATGATATAATATTAAACCTTAGTGGTACAGGAAGTTTAGTCAACTTTTTTTTTCAGTAAGAAATCCTGACATTGGAAAATAGATATCGGATTACTTTACACACGTTATAGAATAAAATACTGATTCTGGATACATATTAGGAAATAAAATGCGGCCGCTTGTGAGGTGTAAATTGCATATTTTTGCACAAATATGCTGGTTGCCTTAGCATGTGGCCTTTAGTGTGGGGTACTTTTGATCACAAAATCATCGGTGCCGACAGATTCTGGCCGTAACGAGCTGGTAGCCATTAGTAGGGGGTATTCGAGAGGAGGACTACTGTATTGAATTTGTTCTCTTACTGCTACATAAACTTGCTTGGTGAAACAGTTACATAAGCCATGTGAGAGGTAACAGCCCTACTTGAGCCTTTTGTTAAATCTTTATTTACTTCTGTCATTTTAATATTGAATACATAGTAAATTGATTTTATGTGTTAGAATTATATTCAACAGTTTTTGCTGCATGAGGTAGTGCATATATCATGACATTCACTCAGTTTTGTCTCTTTTTTTCTTCTTCTTTCTTCCCTGTTATATGTTTTCTGGTGCACTTTCAATGTCATTTTCAAATATTTGAATTGACGTGATGATTTTGTTTAACAAGTATTCCTTGCAAGTACATTTATCCATTTAACGATAATTAAAAGCTATGTAAAATTGTCATATTATTAAGTCAATAAAGGTGCAGAAATTTAGTTATTTGTTGTTAATAATCTATCCTTACCTAACAGAAATAGCCAAGTCTGGATAGCTTATATGACAGTGACTTGTCCATAATTGTGTATTTGCTACTTGTCTTGCTCCAATTCTATATCCTTGTGGCTTCTTTGAACAATCTGTGATTTTATCTCATCTGTGCAACATATAGAATAGCTTAGTTGTATAAGTACCCCAGGTATCAAAAGCAACATTATAAGGCAGGTTAACCAAATTATAAGAATTTTGTTTTCTTCCATCAACTCAAGATTAATACATTTGATTCATCATGAACCCTGGTCATTCTTACAACTGTAAGATTCGGAACCATCAGAAGTGCGAATAGATACGATTGATCGATATTTTACTTTGTTGTTTCAAGCTTACGCTAAGATTTTATGATCTTAATTAATAGCAGCAGTTGTGAATGATGCCTCCTGGGAACTAGGTCAAGTTGTGACTTGGTTAACCTGTACATTATAGTGTCAAACTTTGAATACACGATACCTTCACGTTACATAAATGGGGACAGAGTTCCTCACATTATTAAAAACTATTGCAGAGGAGGGTAAGTCACATTCATATTAATTTATAAACCTCTTCGTTGTTTACTGGTTAACTTCGATGTTAGTTTTGAAAAGTCTGAAAAAATGTGGAACTTTTGTATCTAAATAGTGACATAAATTTAGATTCTATAGATGCAAGAGATTTTGTTAAAATTTTGAAGCGGTCTTGAAACAATTTTATTACTGACATTTTTCTATCAGTTCAAACACAAATAAAACTCAATGAAAATTGAACTAAAACCTGTTTTTTCTAAGTTTGTCCATCTTGAAAGTAATTCAACCACCATCGCTGCAAAGATGTGCCCAACAGCATAAGCAAAAGTTCCAGTTTTTGCATAATCTGAGAAAAGAACGATGGGTCCAATGATGATGAATACCCAAGTCATTACATAATATATATGTGAACATGAAATTGCTGTGGATGAAAATATACAAACAAACAGCAAGAGGCAAAACCTTTG
Organism: Potamilus streckersoni; assembly: GCA_016746295.1. Classification (NCBI taxonomy): domain Eukaryota; kingdom Metazoa; phylum Mollusca; class Bivalvia; order Unionida; family Unionidae; genus Potamilus; species Potamilus streckersoni. The sequence goes on along the minus strand of JAEAOA010001058.1, from coordinate 436,274 downwards.
TATTCATATTAAGTAGTTTTTATATAGTTTTACTACATTGGTATTAGATTTTGGATCTTTTAGCCAAAGGCCAGGAGAGCTAACAAGATGGTTACCTTCTGTCTGTACAGCACACATTTGTCAACAAGATTCCTAAATATATGATGACCAGTGGCGGATTTAGTTATTTTGAGGCCTAAGGCAAACACATGCATGGGGCTCTGCACAACCCCTGTTCTTCCCCTATTCATTCCTTATTTATATTAATTTTATATGTATCGCCAGTCTTCTCACAGCGATGTTCTTTATCTTGTGCTCCTAGGGTGACCGTAAGAGCCAACAAATCATAACCATACGTTTATTAGGCATTGTATGGGGTACTTGGTAGTTTGGGGCATAAGGTAATTGCCGACATATTCTAGATGATATGCTTGCCACTAATGATAGCCATGACACATTACACATAGTCATCTAAAAGTCTGGTTAGTCCTAAATGAAAATTGTACTGCTGAGGAATCCAATATGCCCCGCCACGATGGCCATCTTGAAAATCTTGTCACAGCTTATCCTGAAATGATGGTCACATCAGCAAAGGATTTTCACTAAAAACACCTCGCTCTGAATGAAAATCATGCATGTCTGATATCCCATGTGGCAGTCATCGTGAAAATCAAATTGCTATTCCTCAAAATTTGAAATCAGGTTTTCATCAAAAGAACTTGTATGATATATTGGTTGTCCTAACTAAACGAAGACAGTTCTGTTTCTTTTTATTATTACTGTGACGTTCTTCGGTCGAATCGTCTCGGTGGATGTATCTAAATCGTGAATGTGGTTTCATTATTTGCACTTCTATAACTGATATGAGTCGCTTACTGTTGTGTGTATAATCGTTTTGCACGTGTACACTTAAATCCACAATGGCTTCATCACGATGTGTGTGTTATTAAGAATTCAGCAACATGATATATATATATATATATATATATATATATATATATATATATATATATATATATATATATATATATATATATATATATATATATATATATATATATATACTTTGCTCAAGGTCATAGAGGGAGCAAAATATGTTAAGGCTTTGCTACATGGTTTATGGAGTATCTTCGTTAATGTAGAAGCCCCAGAACCGACACTATTTTAGACCCAATTTGTATCACGAGTAGACATGAAAGGCCCTACACACGTGCACGTCTTTGCTCCCAATCGAACACTTGGACACGATCCATAACGTTTATAGTCGGCCGTTGACGTGTGAAATATCTGTTGAAATTACGACAGCCTGCACGGAAACAGACCTTTGTGGGCTTTGAAGAAAGCTTGCATTTATATTTAAATTCAGCCGTGAAACGGCTGAACAGGTAAAAGAAAACTCACTGAAAACACCGACTTGCTGATGGGAACGAAAAAATAACTTGGTCCGATTGTCAGAACAACCCAATCCATTGAACACTTTCATCTAAGTCTTTAGAGAACATTTGTTGCAATCTGAGAAGGCACCCTGTACGTTGAGGAAGTCATCTAAGAGGCACTTGATAAAATGCTACTGATACCATCACCTATGTAAGACCCAATGCTGAAAATACCGAAGCTAACATATAATCCACAAAATCACCAGTTTAACTTTGAAAATCCTAAACGAGGCGCTTTTATTTTACCCCCATCCCCATTGGAAATAGTTTGTGTTGAAATAGTCATCGAATATGTCATGCATGGACCAAATTTGTATGCAGGGAAATCAATGAGTATAAACAAGATACTGTGGAGCCATGGTACAATTTTAGCAAAATACTTTATACATTTTACGCTGGAGACATAGTCTAAGGCAACGTAATGTTTTTAGATATTATGAGACGAGTAGAGGTGAGGGAAGATCTGAATATGGTGTCTCTCACGACCACCTCAATCAGAACTCGGACTTTTATGCAAATCAAACCCACAAGAAGACGCTGCTACTGGCAAAGGAGGACCTCTTGGCAACTTTGCTTTGCGGACTCTCGCGCCCTTGCGTAAATCATACATACAAGTGTTATTATACGGTAAAGCCATGAGGTACAGAAAACCTGTATAAGTAAGAAAGGTTCAAATCCCCATAATGATAGAACTCGCCTGAACTTATGGTCGTTTAGAACTAGTGTTTGACTAGAAAAATGGTACATTATTGATAGATATTATAAAATATCATAATTCATGTGCTTTGCCTGATTCTTTATCTAACATAGGTACAAGGGTGTTGTATTTTGCAACAGTTATGGCTTTTGGGGAATGTATATTTTCATTACATCTGTATGATTCTTAAGGCCAGAATTTCAACTCAAATTATACTCGATTACTTAAAGAGGTGTTCTTTGACTCGAGCTTTGGACATAACGAAAAACATCACATTCGGTGTTTTCTCTCTATATCTGAGCAATGAGAACATAATTTATCATATAAAGTTTAAACGTTTTGACTTCAGGTTAAACGTTTCATCCCGATCGCATTTCTTAAAAAAAATCAAGATAATAAAGAAAAATACGATAACAAAAAAAATAAACAAAGGTGAGTACATTATTAACAACAAATAGTTAAAGCAACAACTTTTAAACTATTCAATTATATTTTTATGGAAATTGATTGGATGTCTCTAGTAATATTTAAAGTCTATACTTGCGCCTGCATCCCATATGACACTGATATTTGAATATAAAGTGATATTTATTCTCTATCTTATTATCAAAACACCGTGTTCAATTTTCAAATTATACCGTATGAGCATCTTCCTATTTTAACATGGCGAGTACAGGATGGTGCCCTAAATTTAGACTTACCCAGAAATATAATGGGTGGGTGGGTGGGTGGGTGGATTTGTACAAACAATTCGGCAAATAAACTGAGGAAAAAACCCGAGCATTTTAAGGGGTTTTAGCGCATAATTTTAACCATCTAATTGCAATGAAAACCTGTTGTAGGGAAAAGATCCGATTCTTGAGCGTTCATTTTACACGGTAAGGAAAGCACTCAAGCTCTGCCCAGCCCCCCCCCCAACCTGGTTCTTGTTATATGTTCTGCATTATTTACTCTAAGTTGTACTGGACAGAACTGCTCGTAACTATGAAGCAGACATTATACTTCAAGGTTAGAAGAAGAAGATATAATTCTCTTGAACTGTTTATTGCATACATGGGCAAGTTGTCCAGTTATTCTTTGCTCGTTTTTTTTAATTTTATTTCTATTGCTTGGCTGAAAGCTTCTTACTATGGCGCTTAGACTTCATTTCTATCTATTTTAATCTAACAAATTTGTTTGGTATGTGATATGTAGCCTAGAGGTAATACATTTCTGGGTAAACATTCAACAAACATATCTTTACAATTTCAAAATTTATACACAAAATATCAAACCACGAGTTGTGAAAATTGGCTTGGATAAGGGATTGTAACTGTAGGTGGATGCAATCCTTTCATGTAACAAGAATTAAACGTGAGATTTTATGCATAGTTTTTAAATGTCTGTCAACGTTTTAGGCTTCTATATGGAGACAATTATTTCCACCTGACACAAATTTCACGAATTGTCACAGATATTACCACGTCAGCACAATTGCATTTTGTGCGTTAAAAAGATTATCTTTTGTACAGATTCATTATGTTACTGCTACTATGCTAAACAATATATATATATATATATATATATATATATATATATATATATATATATATATATATATATATATATATATATATATACTCTTCAATATATTATATGCAAAATGTCATTGTCGAAATGAATGTATGCAATATCTATCATATTCAGTGTTGCATGTTAGAAAATGCTGTCGAAGTGCTTTTTTGCCGGAAAGGCTTAAATTGTGTCACTCTTTCACCAATGTTGTCAAAGTTTTCGTTAATAATTTTATCGTTACACTATATCGCTCTTTCACATCTAGTCCCAGCCAAATCTAAGATTTGATAAGTCTACTGATGTCAGCGAATAGCTGACTTAACTAAAGAGGCTGAGCAAGTCTTAAATTACTGACCGTTGTAAATACTTTTATTCCCTTGCAGATTTAAAAAAGATGACGACTTGGACCATCTCTCGTCTTCTATCAAGAGGGTGTGTAACATTTACACAATAACAAATAAATACAAGGCCAGTTTTGAACATAAGGACCGATTTGTGACAAAATAGTTGGTATCCAGCGAACTGTATATTAGCAATATAAAGCATAATAACTGCCTAATTATTATACCTACACCATATTATACAATAATACTTAGGCATATCCATTCTTACGCTGAACAAGAGACAATATATAACAATATGCATGGCAATGATATGAAAAAGTCATTTTGTCTGTATAATAATAATAATAATAATAATAATAATAATAATAATAATAATAATAATAATAATAATCCTTAACAGTCTTGTCAATAAAACACATTCAAACTTTAATATAATTCTCTTTTATTTTTTCATATATATATATATATATATATATATATATATATATATATATATATATATATATATAAAGAGAGAGGTTCTTCTTTTGATTTTTATGATAGTATTATACTTTTATATGCCATACTATTGGAACTTCATAAGGAAAAAGAACATGGATTTATTTTGCTATTTTTTGGTGTTAAATCGGATATTTGAAAATCGCAAGTATTCGTATTATTCAATAATATCATGTAGGTATAATAGTTAAGATTAATAAAAATTATTTAATTGTCGGTAAAAATGTTCCCATTATCGCGGAGTGATCGGCGTGTTACGGTATGAATTTCTTGGCAACAGGATTTGAATCTTAGTTACTAATCAATATGGTACAACCTTCATTGAAAAAGGCAAGAAAAAGGTCCAGCCCCTATTTTGTGTCATTAACATATATAAATAGATAAAACAATATCAATTGACTGTCACAACCGTCAGCAAAGTGGTTAAGATTTTAGATAATCCGATAATTCAAAACCCCTAATCTGTAGATACTGACGAAAGATAGGTCGGTTTAATATCACCTGGTCATTTAAGCATACATACCTGCATACACTTGGCACGTACCAGAAATTGGCAAGAGCCATATCCCATATCAAGTGCGAATTGAAAACTCTCATGGGAGAGAGGGTTGTGCCTATAAACAAATATCCTCACGGGTGAGGGGCTGACTTTTCGGCGTACATTGAAGACTGACCCTCATTAGAGTAATACATACACACATATATATATATATATATATATATATATATATATATATAGAAATAAAAATATATATATATATATATATATATATATATATATATATATATATATATATATATATATATATACGAACGATCCAATTCAAACAACTTTCATTTCATTATATTCTATAACTTGATTAGGTTTTGCATTATATTTTGTGTTCTAAGAAAATATTCTTTATTACCTCCGTTACAAGTGAGTGTTTCTGGACCCCATAGTTTTTAAAATACAAATAATTAAAATAATTAATAATAATAATTAAATAAAAAAAATAAAATAATTAAAGTTAAATGTGTGTCAAATTTCAGAAGGCCTGGTTTTTGTTTTATTTGACGGTATTTTGCAGTTACGACAGTAAGAAACATGAGACCCCAGTTTAAGAGATAAAAGCTGTCGAAGGCTCCACTCTCACGTTAAAACATGTATGTGTGTATGTGTGTTTACCTGTTCAGGCAAAATAAAGGTGCGCCCATTTTACTTCCTTTTTACCATTTTCAATCTTGTTCTTATTAGTAGTAGAAGTAGTAGTAGTAGTTGTTATTGTTGTATAATATAACTGACGTCTTTCTTCACTATCATATCATTTGCTAAAAAGGCAATTGCGACGTTGCCTTTTCAAAATCTTACTTGCTTTCTATTTTTATTAGCAGGATGTAACCTAACTAGTCGTTCATCCGTTGAAAGAAGTATTTCATTCGGTTTGAAAACTCCATTATTGTCGAGAAGGAAGTTATGAGTCAGGTGTCATACGGTTTGCTCTGTGTATTATATCCATGTTAATGAGTTGTGACTGCGAATGTAATGTGTTCAGTTTAAACTACAATACTATCCTCTATCACAGCCGTAATGCAATTACATCTTTATGAAAGGTAAGTTAACCTTTTGAGATAAATATTTTTCGTAAAATTAGTCTTATTAGTAGTAGTGGTAGTAGTAGTAGTAGTAGCAGCAGCAGCAGCAGTAGTAGAAGTACTAGTAGTAATATTAGTAGTTATAGTATCACAATACAACAAATTTATTTCTCAGTCAATAACATGTCATT
>JAEAOA010001058.1:392500-425000 GCA_016746295.1 Potamilus streckersoni | reverse complement strand
TCCCTCTTTTTGTCAAAGCAGGAAGTCAGCCGCAGTTTTTAGTTTCAATACCTTAACCGTGGTATATAATATAAAGTAGTATTCTAAACAGATACCGTTTTAAAAAGAACTCTGTTAGTGAGTTAAGCATTAACTTATCGTTTTCAACCATGAACTTTGACACTGAATATTGGTATGCAGCATGATCTGAATTCGACGTTTTACTTTTCCAATTATTCCCTACTTTTCTTAAACAATTTTATTAATAACTATGTTAATAAAAAGGAACAGTATAATTAAAACTTTAACAACTGACATCGCGGTCTGATTAGTTGCGTTAAAGGCATTGTGTTATATGATGAAAAGACTAAATATTGTTTCTAAAAGTGAACGTAAACTCTAAACAAATTGTCAACGTGATTTTGCTATGATATTAAGGTTCCTGAAGCTATTTGGCATTGCCATTGATCCTATTTTTGTTCATACTAATTTTACTGAAATAGGTTTGATCAGTTTCTAATTTCCATGCAGGTAAGTGTAAACAAAACAATTCCTAACCTACAATAAGTGGGGATTTCATAATGTAAAACTCACTTATTGTGGAAAATATTCTAAATTTTATTAGCAGATAATGACAACATACACAATGCATCCTTCATCTTATAATTATTATTATTAATAATAATAACAACAACAACAATAATAATAATAATAATAATAATAATAATAATAATAATAATAATAATAATAATAATAATAATAATAATAATAATAATAATAATAATAATATTATTATTATTATTATTATTATTATTATTATTATTATTATTATTATTATTATTATTATTATTATTATTAGTCTTTGTAGTAGTAGTACAATATAGCTGTAGATCCTGCTATACCTTCATTGTGTCTTCGTAGCAACATATAACTTTAGTTTCCATAAAGATGTATGTCTGTGTGTATTATTGTGTACTCTTAAGTGAATATCTGTATACACTTGTCAAATGTATGCAAAATGGGATTTCGAACTTAAGAGAGTAGAGCAAATAAGAGTTTCCGTTCGATATATGCGTTTCAGTTATTTTTATTGTCTGAACACTAAAGGAAAGACACGTTTAGCATGATCGAAATGTATATTATTTAACCATAATAAGTATTAAGAATTGTAGTATGTAAATGAAAATCATCTAACCATTCTAAGTATTACTTGTTATAGTAGTGTTTGAAGCAGCAATTTTATTATTATAGTAGTAGTATTAGTAGTAGTAGTAGAAAACACGTGTATTTTCCTTCAGAAAATAAGCCTTGCAGTGTGTGTATGTATATATATATATATATATATATATATATATATATATATATATATATATATATATATATATATATATATATATATATATATATATATATATATATATATATATATATAAACACATTATTGGTACTCAGTTCAAAATATGAACTCTATGTGTAATATCCTCGCTACCTGTGTTAAGGACTTTGATAACTTGGTTTAGAAAGTGCTCATAATTTAGTGGACTGAATGTGATTTGTGCAGGAAAAATATATTGTTTAATCAATTATGTCACTCTGTTGTCTAAATGTAACAAGGGCTCTACCTGGAATGAACACTTACCTTGTAAGGAATGGGCTAAGACTGAAGCAATTTGGCAAATAAAAACTACTAATTCCATACAAGACTTACGCCCTTAAGTTTCCAGTAGCCAATTAGAATTGACTGATTCCTAAAATCTCCTACGTATGATTAAGAGAATAAGCTAATCATGCGGCAATTAACTTTCCTTTTGAACAATCAATTATTGACGTGCTTTCCCTTTTAATCGGTGCGAGTTGAAGAACGTTATGCCAAGACCCTTGTACCATAACAGATGACTCGGTCAAATTTCGTGATGTAGAACCTAGTTTCCTTTGACGTTCAGAGTTGAAATGAGAATAATCATATAGCTATCTCTAGCCCTTATTACTTTAATTATGTTAACTTTGGTATAATTCATTTAATCAATTAATATTCACATACATATAAATACACACACACACACATATATATATATATATATATATATATATATATATATATATATATATATATATATATATATATATATATATATATATATATGGAATGGTTTAACAGTTGATCAAACGCAACAATGTAGAATGTGAAAATGCGTCAATTTCTCTGTACGAGTCAGGTCAATATGTTTTTGGCATACAAAACTTTGTATTAGTTATCATCAACATAAGTGTATATACTGTTTAGCCATGGGACATGAATACACATGCCAACATGATTGTATATTAGGAAACACTGATAAAGAAGAGAATATATGTACAATGCTTGTGGGTTTTGTTTTTTTTTTTTTGAAATCGTTCTGAAACTTTACCTTTAATATTGGTCTTATTCTTCAAGACTGCTGTTAGAGACCGCCTGTCTTGAGGGATCGCATTTTGTTCGCAGAATGTGTCCTTTCTAATAACAGGTTTTACAGTATCATATTTTAGCCATAGAGACTGATTATTGTTGCCAACATGATTGTATATTAGCAAACACTGATGATCTTAAATATAATGAAGGTACTTGGTAAGGTCAGCATAAATCAGCATGTCGTCATTACCGATCTTACTACTCTCATGTATCAGTTTTGATTATGGTATGAAAATATAGGATCAGTCGTAATAAAGACATGACCCATTGATGGGTACATTAACCTCTACGTCGATATTGTTACAACACTTTTGGTGAGCTTGAAAATTCAACCAAACCAAAACGGGCAATGCCAGCAGCAAGGAGTGGATATTTTTGAAACATTTCAGATCATTCTGATTTCTCAAATCTTGCCTGGAGAATTATGCTTCACAATATTGAATTAAAATTGGGATTATTTATCCAGGAGTCCTCCAAATGAATTTTGTTGCTTTTACCAGCTTCTCATTACTGTATCAACGAATTCTACCTTAAATATGATAAACCTATCCATATATGCTTTTCTATTATCTGATGCAGGATAAACATTCGATTGATAAACGATGCACGATGATATTTCTTGGATAATTGAAAAAACGCGATTTTCATTTTAAGACCATATAATTTCTAATTGGACCAACTTTTACGTTCTTTAAAAATCTGGCCACGACATGCTCTTTTCAGCTTGTTACCGCCAGACGAAGAACATAAACTTAATTTACAAATTGGCTAATCATAGTTCAAAATCAAGGTTGTCTCCATAAAAAAATAAATCTTATAACTGGAATCTACCAAATAGTAATTGTTTATATATTTGTGACCAAATATTTTACGTATTTGTTTCTTATACAGAAAAAAGGTGACTCGTCGAAAACCACTCTGAAAGGAATTCAAATAAGGAACCTAATTCGACGAAAAAATAAACCAAACTTTCAAAATGATAAAACCATAGAAATTATACCGGATGCTCTACAGTAGATCTCTTCCTTTCGGTCATGGCTGTTGTTTCAAAAGGTGAACATTTAAGCTTGATCTCGAACGCGATTCAAACATCTGATCGACTAGCTAAAGAACAGATACTTATTATATACATAAGCATCTTAGTGTCTGTTATACCTATTACTGAAGCAAGTTCAACTTGTACTGTGAATGGAATTTATTATCTCTGCAACAATATTACCAGCAAGACAGATTTTCCTCTTGTATTACCGACAAATGTACAGAATGTTAAGCTGATGGGAACAAATAAACTTGAGCAATCCTTCCCCGATGCACTCTTCAACCATCCAACATGGGCTAATGTATCAGAACTTTCCATTCTCGCTTTTACTAAGGCTGATCATATTGGAAGTGGATTTCTTAATGGACTGAAAGAGTTAAAATATCTCTCTATATCATCATGTACAGATCTCAATTTAATTCATCCAGATATATTTCATTCTACTCCAAATATTGAAGCACTTTATTTGGATGGGAACTCAAAACTAAAAATATATATAGTAGCAGCTGCACTAATTAATAAATTAAGCAATCTTAAATATCTGTCTTTGATTGGAATCCAAGCTTCTGAGGAGCATGTTGTCCTGGAACAAAACTTTTCGAAAGCTCTTCAGAAAAAAAATCTTACATATTTGGATATAAGTGGAGTCAATATCATCTATGTAAATCATGTTATCGTACAAGATTTGTTCGCAAATCTAAAATACTTCAACTTCTCTTACTCTAAAATAGTTTCGCCTCGGGGCATGAACGATCATTACAACTCGTTATTTAAAAATATCGAGCTTTTGGACCTTACTGGTACCCAGTATAGTAGGTTGAAATTTTATCCGATAAAAGAGGAACAACGGATTTCAGTTTCAGACTTTCCCATCGCACCAGAGTATTTTTTTGCACAAGGCATTTTCAGACCAGATTATCCAATAATGTGGAATGCAAGATATATCTTTGAGACTTGCGACTTCAAATTTCCCAAAATGCTGGACTTAAGTAAAAACAGCATAACACTTTTCAATATCACATTTCTTGGAGCCTGTCGTGTTCATGAATTGCAAACATTGAACCTAGCAAGTAACAATATGGAATATATATCGCTAAATAGTTTGAGCAATTTTCCTTCAATGAAAATTTTAGACTTGTCCAAAAACCTTTTAAATAAAATGCAGGATATGGATGAATTTTCCTATATCTTCTCCCAAAACAAAGACCTTGAGATAATTGTTTTACATAATAACCATCTCACTGTTGTACCATCAAAGTTATTCGCATCAAATAAAAAGCTACGCCTAATTGATCTGAGTGAGAACGAACTTACATACTTTGATATCGACTTACACAACACAGCAGATTTAAAGTTAATTAATTTAAGAAACAATTGGCTGAAAAGTTTACCTGCAACCTTCTTAGAACAATTTGACCTTCTGTTTTGGAAACAAGACACTGCATGCAACCAGAGCACAACTACTACGAACGTTTTGTTCAAACAGTTCCAAGATAGGCATATTATAGGAAATCGGTACAGATATGGATACAACGAAAACGAAGATGTACAATTCGAAGAATCGCATTCATGTATTCAACAACATGTAATGATTAATATATTGGAAAATCAGTTCGTATGCGATTGTGACACACTTGTGTTTATGGAACGAATTTTGTTTACAGATATTGGCATCGGCAATAGGACAGAGTTGTCATGTAAATATGGGAATAACGAAAAGTTGTTAACCAATGACCTTTATCAAATGGTAAAAGAAAACTGCAACCTTGCAAGTATGATTGGTATTGGAGTTGCGTCATCACTTGCGATTATGCTAAGTATATTTACATGCGCCATTACGATTCATCTTCGGCGTAAATCGGCACATCGGAACCAGGACCTAGAAAACCTGAAGAAAGAAATTCTGCAGGAGAACAGAGATTTTAAATTTGTTGTATTTCTTTCATACTGCAGCCAAGACTCTCAAATCGTAGACGAAAATATACTGCCTTCTTTAAATATGTATCTCCGTGAAAAGTTCAATACAGAAAGGGATCTTGTATGCACTGGGGCTGATAGTTTTGTTCCTGGAATGCTCATCATAGAAGAAATTCATCGATGTATTAATGAAAGTCTAGTTGTAGTCCCTGTAATAACACCGGCATTTCTTCAGTCTCACTGGAGCCAGAAAGAATGTGTTACTGCCGTTAACAGACACAGACAAGTTGTCATTCTAATGAAGCAGCATACAGACACATCTAGGGCAAGTTTTACAATAGAAAATCTGATAGGACAGTACACCAGAGGAATCTGGTCTGATAATGAAGGACACTTTGTCATTCGACCCTCCTGGAATACAATTTGTGAGGGAATTATTCGTGGAGCAAGTGAATCTTTTCAACATCATAGGAGACAAAATGTTGGCACCCCTACTGATGAAATTCCTTTGGTTGAATAAATAGTACAGTTCACATTTTAATGTCTTTTAATTCGTGGAGCAAGTGAATACTTTCGACACTATAGGGCAACATTTTATCACCACCACTAAAGAACTTCCTTTGGCGTAAACAATTGTATAATACACTTACCAATGTCTTTCCTGCACAAACGGTAATTTTTTTAAATTCCGAAAACAATAGTCCATTGTGAAATAAAAATGTCCAAGTCGAAAATGGGTTTTAGCATGCAGAAATAACCTGTACCTAAACTGTACCTAAAGCCAATCGCCCAGCTCAACGGAATGAAGTAATTGGTACAAATGCATTTGTTAGTCATATTAGATAAACAAGGACTCATATTTGGTGTGTGATATAAGGCATCCTTCGCTATATGGAATTGTCAGCAACGAATTATTCTTTGACTTGAATGAATAACAGATACATTTAAATATATTAGAATTTATAGTTTATATCACTTGTTATTCTTCTTAAGTTTGATCACTGTTTAATGACTGCATTCACCATGGATATTCGTTCTTCACAAACCATTACAGGTACCTTTTTACCATTATTTCCCGCACAGATGGCGTAGTTTACAATGATTCATGTGGATATATATGTACATTATCTCCCTGACATGTGAAACCATCACAATCAATGTCACCTTTAAAGCAAAAGTGATTTGCTCCAGTTTAGTTTATGACTGCGAAAGAATAAGGTTAACATAATCTGATGTTACGTTGTTAATTTACTCGACTCATTTCACTATACCAGCTCAAAGAGAATTTAGATGTTTAGAATGTGTGTACATTTTTCTTTACATTTTTATTCCTCTAACTAGCGAACTCAAACAGTGACCAGTTGCCTTTAGGATTATATTAACAGATTGTAACTGCAAGTCACAGAAATTTAAAAATAAGACGAATCCGAAAGACATACAGTCGTAAGTCAGAAGATCGTTTGAAAGCTTAGGTCATTACTCTCTAGAAATTATATCGGATAATTAACCTTCAAAATATTTGTTAAAAATATCAATATTCACGAGAGATATTTGATGATAGGAAAAATAAGTTATGTGTTCATCAGAAAAAATAATACAGGTTTACAAAGATATATCTAAATCAATCTCAGTAAAGACTTTTTGAATGATATTTTGATTATCTTTTCTATATTTTAATCTGCTTTGTTTGTTAGTTTTATTTCTTTCTTTCATTACATAAGAATTGTAATACAGCACTATATGTCTGAAGTGACCTTGTACAAGCTGAATTCATTTATGATTGTCCCAAAAGGAATCTTTTATTGCAATATTGTATAAAGCCCTTTCTATAGTGATCAATATGTGATGACTTGTTGCTATCATTTTTATTTTATTTGTGTATGTAGCTTGGTCTTATATTATATTCCGCTTCTCACGTTATCTACCTGTATTATAACATTCTTTAACAACATCCAAAACACACATATTATATTATTGATCATTAAAGATAATTGATCAGACGATGTGCTATATATTTTGGAACATTGCAGGAACTTAAGTGTTTTTATGAGGGCATAATTAATATTTTTATGCAATCTGTATACAACGATGGTAGATATCAACGGTCGTAAAATCCAAAAGACATTACCTGACTCCTACGTTGAAAACTTATAAAATATTGTTATCGTACTTCTAATAGGGACTGGACCATTAATTTTGTCAGATAGGAACTAATACTAGTATACCTAAACAGCAAACTCATGCATTCAGAAAGATATGATTAGATTCATTTAACTGAAGTTTAGTAACATTGTTTTCGTCCTTGTCAATGGAATTATTAAACACCATATACGTACAGCTATGGAGAAAAATATGTACAGGCATACAAAGTCTCACAAGAATAGTTTACAGTAAACATTTGTTCGGTATCAACATAGATTCGGAATTTTAAAAAAGCATACTTTGGTTTGGATTGTAGTATGTGCAATTATATTAATCGTCCTATCGATGGAGTGTTTTTTTTGTCTGTAGTATATTCAGCGACGAAATATATTTACTACCAGCACCATTGTTGTAATGCATTTTAGTGTTTTAAGAACCTTTCATGCCAGGTAAGAACAATTGTAATTCAGCACTTATTTAAGGATAATAAATATTAATAAACAACACGGAAGTTATATTGACATATCATGGGAATAAATGATGTACTTTAAGATATATGAATCGTGTTTATTTAGTATAACTGACACCAATTGTAATAGTATGGCTTCTCTTGTGTTTCCATGACCTAATAGCAGATATGAAATGCAGAAAATACCGATAACTGTAACAGAACGTATCCCGTGTCTCAATTACCTATTACCATTAACTTGTGGTCTAAAGGTGATATTTTAAATTTTTAAATCCATACAGTCCCTATATATATATATATATATATATATATATATATATATATATATATATATATATATATATATATATATATATATATATATATATATATATATATATATATATATATATATATATATGTGTGTATATATATATATATATATATATACATATATATATATATATATATACATATATATATATAAATATATATATACATATATATATATACATATATATATATACATATATATAGATATATATACAGACATACATAAATATATATATATATAAATATACATATATATATATATATATATATAAACATATATAAATATATATATATATATATATATGTATATTGCTTTCTTGTAATGGTATGTATTGTAAGACCTAAAATAAATCTGACAAAACTGTCATTTACTAATAGTTTACCTTAAGTAGCACCATGGTAGAACACTAGCAATATAAAGCCACTGCTGAAATCACATTTTGAAACTCAAATTGGCAGCTACGGGCATTTTTAAGGTTATAAAACAGTTAAGGCGCTATGGAAAAGAAAAAGGTTTCTAATAAAATTAGACTACTGCATGGCAAATGCGTTTTATATTTATCATCATGACATTGGTACCAGTTTGAAAATGTAGATAAATGACTCACAAATACAACTATATGAAATATTTGTATCGCACAAACAAAAAGCAAATAACAAACAACCAATTCACCCCATGATACTGATGAAGAAATGGCTAAATACTCGTTCCTGGCCTGATTAAGATATGGCTGATTCTTTGTTCCTGTGCTGATTAACAGCAAATATTTGTACACAAAAGCCATCAAAGATCAAAATAAATCCACCGTTATCCAGTGGAGAAAAGCCTGATACAAATAAACAGAGATCTTTGCATACATAAAAACTATTACGTATCAGCTCGTTCAAAGTAACAGGAGAAAATAATGGAGGAAACAAGCCTTGCAAGATTTATTTCCATATAACACCGACTCGGTGTAATCATTTCTGGTGATGCGTGCTTAGTCGTGACGGCAGTGGGATGGCAATGCGATGGGTGCCATTTCCTTGCGGTCGTCGGTTCGAAACTCCGTAGAGTACAAATTTACATTCTCTAACCTGTATTATAGTATTATTTGTATTAAACTAAATATATATATATATATATATATATATATATATATATATATATATATATATATATATATATATATATATATATATATATATATATATATATATATGCATAGCTTTGATATTTTTCATACTGATTGTGAATGTAGCCATATACACTGAGACCCAAGGTGGTATGTGAGGCTATTAAATCTATGACAGTTAGACTACGAGGCTGACGCTCGACCAGCATACCTGCCGCGTTTCCAAAGCCTGATGCAAATAAACAGAAATGTTTGCATACATAAAATATGAGATATACGAAATAGGAGCATTTCCGTATTAAAAACCTAAATGTTTGTAATTAAAGCTTGAAATATATTTTGAAACACAGACTCTGAGGTGGTACATAAATATTTTTATCTTCTTATGTAAAGCATACCGCAAGAGTCACGATTTAAGATGCATATGACAAAACACTACAGGAAATATTGACACATGTGTTACTTTATCCTGACGAACAAAAAGAAAACATGCCATTAGGAATTGATGAGAAACAGTTGAGGGACATAAAATAGAATGTTGAGGGCTACTAGAAATCTTTGCACATTGCAACAAAGTAATAATGAGTTTAGATGTTTACAATGATTCATCATCACATTTGATGTATGATCTTTTCATGCTTGGACAGAAATAAATGTATCTACTTCAAAAGCAGATGTTAACAAGTCAATTTGGTTGTTCGAGGCATGTTTTGGTGAGTGCCTATTCAGACGCAAAAGTCTCTCTGATTACATATGCAAATTTATTTTGCGTATGCGTGTGCAGTAATGTCTATACGATTTTATATTAGCTTTGTAGCTTTAATTGATTTATCTTTCCAGTTTGTACTCATGGACATATTTACTTCTAAAGGTTGAGACAAAATGACGGCTTTAAAAAAAACAACCATGTAATAACTGATGAAACAAATATTATCTGAAGAAATGATTGACACAATATGAACGTCCGCAGCTGGGAGGGTGAACCTCACAAAATGATTTTTCGAGCCAATTCTGCATATATAATAAAGATTTAAAAAGGTCAATAACGCTAAACCAAAGTCTCAACTGATTATATTTCCATACGGTTAAGAACCGGTAATATAAATCGTTTAGGTTAGCTCACTTTTTTATATTATTATTGACGTATTTTTTTCATGATTTTGTTTACTTGTAAAGCGACTCAATTGTTGTCCTCCATCCTCCCTGCTGCTCCTGACTGTCAAGGGAGTTAACCAAAACATTTTATCCAGACCTATACGATACCTTGATCTTGGATCATGTAGATTTATCGTTATAAATCTAAACGAAACAGCTTGTGCTTTAGAAAAGAAATTTTTAAATTTAATCATAGCCATGTCTCCTAAACACCAGGTATAATAAATATTTTGTAGAGTATAATTATCTACTCCATTAAACACAACCAAAATGTTACAGTTATCTCTAATCATCTTAAGTATTTGTGTATATCTCTGAGTAACATAAATCATATCTGTGTTTTTATTTCTACCTCGAGAAAATATTCTAGCTGGATTAGATTGTTTGTCCAACATTACATCATCATATACTACGAGATTATTAATGCATCCATCTAAGTCATCTACAAACGGGGCTTCATCTATATCTGTAATAAAGTAATATCGTCACCGTCTTTATTAACTGATTTTGCTTTCTCCTTAAAATCCTTAAGTACTTCGTAACAATGTTGATCAGCTACAGATGGTGCTATTAAAATAGTTTCCTCCATCTCAACCACCTTATTATTAAATTTAATAATAATTGTGGTTTTACTTTATCCAGATGGACCTATTATAATCATTCTTATCGAATTTGGTAATGCTGGATGGTGCTTCACTGGTTCCTGTTTTCGTGTCGCCGAAAAGTCAATTATTGTATCCATATTATTAATAACATGAGTCTATATCTACAGCCACCACTGGATTAACAAAAATAATAACAAAAATTAAACGACGTGCATTAACAGGTAAATGTGTAAAATGTTGTACACAAAAATATAAATTTATCTCAGGGACAAAAAAAGATAGGTGTGGATATTGCTGCTTCTTTAGGAAAATTACCTGGATTAATATGGGCTAATTATGTTGGTTAATTACACCTTCCTGGATATAATTACTGTGGTCCTGGAACTCGACTTGATATCCGTCTTGATGATCAAGATCAACCAAGACCAGGAGAGTATCCAGTAAATAAAATTGATCAAGCATGTCAAATTCACGACGTTTCTTACAAAAGTAAAGATTTGCATATCGGCATCTTGCAGATGTAAAATTAATTCATGCATTAAATTATATACCTAATGAATCTTTTTGAGAAACACTCGCCAATTCTCTAATAAAATCCGCTATGAAAAGTAAAATAATGTTAGGGGCTGGTAATTAATTATATAATTATTATAATCGAATCTATTTACTAAAGTCCTAGTGGGTATTAGAGAGGTAAAGCAGTAATCAATAAACTTGCTAAAGCAGCAAAAGTTCTACGTTCTGTTGATGCAAATTGGTTAGCACGACAGGCAATATGGCAATTTTATTTACCAACACCGAAAAAAAAATATGCACATTTTGATATCAGTGTTCCTAACGAAGTTCACCAAGCAGATATTTTGTTTTTACCACACGATACTATTAAAACACGTGGACGAAAGCCACGCACGTACAAAAACGCATTGACTGTTGACGTTGCAAGTAGATATAAAGAAGATAGATCATTATCAATAAAGACAGCCTCTGAAGTTGCATCTGCATTTAAGCGAATTTATCAACGTTGTGGTCTACGATGCCCACAGCTATTACAAGTTGATCCTGGCAAAGAATTTCTCGGTGCAATATCATCTTTGATAAAAAAAAATCATAACGTTAAAATCAGACGAGGGCATACTGACATTCACCGTGATCAGGCATTCGTTGAACGATTTAATCGAACACTTGCTGAGCGGTTATTTGGATATCAATATACGAAGGAAATATCTACTAACTTTAAGTCCTGTGAGAGATCTCTTGAATGGTTTGCAAGGTATCCAAGTGTGATATCTGCATTAAATAATGAAATTACTCGTGCAACGTCCATGAAACATTCTAATGCAATAACAAAAATATATAACACCTAGCGATGAATACAGACAACAAGTTCATCAACCATTATTAGGTAATGTAATTGTGAGATATTTATACGAACCAGGGGAGCTGGAGGGTGGGAAAAGACGAGCTACTGACCCTATTTAGAGTGTGACCACACATACAATTTCTAGCGTGGTTAAATCCACTGGAAGACCTACCATATAAAGACTAGATTCTACTGCCCCTCGTCGTGGATTTGTGCGTGAACAATTGCAAGCAATTCCTGCAGACACACAATTACCACCACCTTCACTTATGTAAACTAGAACCCCGGAGTCGATTACACTCAAGACAGGTCAGCATTTCATTTTCACATGTATGACCAAGATCACTATTAAATCTGTCTACGGTAAATTGGCTTGGATTATTATTCGAATATTGCCATAACATTATTGTTTTACAACTTGCATAGTGATTATTCTGTAGTTGTGTTAGTGTTATAATAAATTCAGTATCAATATCAAAGTCACACTTATTTTTTATCACATTGTTTATAAGACGCTATTTTTTTCTTTATAACAGCATCGTAATTAGTAATCTCCTTAGTTATTACGTAATCTATAATAACCCTATGTAATTGAGTTTTTTTGTCTGACGTGAGATACTGCAAGATAGTCTTAAGTTTGACCACTCTATCCGGTCATCTGCTATCCATATGTTTGTGTCAGATAGTTAATCCCTGCGACGATTGAATCGCTATAGCGTATCCTAACATCCACGGTGATTTATCCATACTCAATGCCCCCCAACAGTATTGATAGTGACCAAAATAATATCATTCAATACCAGATTTTGTATTCCTCCACTAGGAATTTCAACTGCAATATTCTGTCGTTGAGTATCTGCTGGGCGATAACATAATGGTACATGTAAATGTGAAAGCGTTTCTTTATGTAAAGTGAATAATTTCTTTTCCAATTCATCACGAACTATCTTTCTACTTGCGACTATCAAATCAGAGGGTCTCCATAAAGTCCAAAAAGCATTCATAATTGTCTCTAGAATTACGTTACGCATTATCTCACATTGTATTTTATCTGGTTGTAGTCTGATTCATATTTTAAGTTCTTTCAGCGGCTCATCAATAGCTCTATGATTATCATGTATTTCCTCATAATAATCCACATTATTCTTTAGCCATTCATGTCGACACCGTCCAACAAAAGGCAGTGGTTGACCATGATCACCACACATAATCACAGCAGTATTTTGTCAATACAAACATATATACAAATGGAGCAAAAAGAATTTGTGAGACATCCAATATATACGAATTACGAAGCATCCAAAGATGGTGTTATTAGAAACGGTAAATTCAAAAAACCAGTCGGTAATCTTTTTAAATTTGGTTTTTTAAAAACAATATTAGTGGAAATAAAAATTATTTATCACATATGTTCTTTTTTGAATGTTATTTTTGAGTCGTTAAAAATCGATTTGTAGTTGATCACTTAGACGGAAATTTTGAAAATAACGAATTATCGAACCTGCAAGTTATTACTCAGATTCAAAATTCCAGACGCGAAAATACAGGAAGGTGTAAGTATTCGAAAAGAGAGCGAATAAATACATAAATACAGAAACAGACCAAGATATAACTTTTCCATCAATTAGTGCAGCAGCTATATATTTTAGCATTCATGCACAATCGGTACAATTTGTCGCATATAAAATATACAAATCTGCATATTCAATAAAGTATGACCAAAGGATTATATTTGAATACGTATAATAACTGTGTATTTTTAACTCATAATAATAAATTTTACTTTATATAAAGTTCGATTTTGTCAATCATGCCAGGGGTTTTGTTTAGCTACAATTACATTTATGGGCCCGCCTTCACTATCACTGTCCTCAGTTTCGCTGCCATTTATCACAGAATCAAATAACAAAACCTTTCTCAGTTGCATTACACGATTGTCTATCCATTTGTTTATTCCGTATTCATAAGAGAGTGCACTTTTTATCTTTTCGATTGAACGCCCAAGCTGCTTGAATAGTTTCACTTGAAAGTCATCTACGACAGCTATAGATTCTAACGTATAATTATAGATAGATTTTATGAATCTGTAGTTGGAAGGTAACGTAAATATATTCTGAAACTTTCTCTACTGTAGTAATTCTAAGTCATACATAATGATTTTAGAGTCGAGGTTACTAGATATTTGAATTCCTTCATGCTTTAATTTTTTTAATAGCAGAAAAAATATCATTAATATTTTCACTGTTCAATATATATATATATATATATATATATATATATATATATATATATATATATATATATATATATATATATTTATATATATGAAAATAAAATGGCATTATTAACTGTCACTGTATTTGAGCGCGTATCTGCATGTACCAAAATCATACGATTACCTCATTAGTCTATGGATTTGTCTTACATGCGTCTGTTCAAATAGTTAATATGTGACTTATGTACGAGAATGCACAGGGAAATTATGTAGGATGATGAATAAAAATTAAAATTATTATAGAATTGTGTTATGAATTTGATTAAATTCTCAAACATAATACAAAAATATACCATACTATATACCATACATATAATCACATTGTATTTTCTGTACGAGTTATCGTCCGTTAAAGGATGCTTACGAGGATATAAATAACTTTTGACCTAAATATGTCAATGAACTGGAATATATATATACCAGTATCTCTCAGTGTTACACTTTTGTTGTTCGTTAACACCCAATTGTTTGTGAATGACAGATAATTAGGTAATAATTGTCTGGAAAACGATATATTTTGTCCGAATCAAACATTGACAATGTTACATTTATACACAAAGGGAAATAATTATTTATTGCTCAATATAGATTCAAAGCATAATTAGCACGCTTTGTTTACTTGTGAATCAGCTCTCAATTTAATGAAACATTTATTATAAATATTATTACTAATGAATATTTTAGAACCTCACTTAGCCAGATTAGATCGAGAAAGACTAGAGGCAATTAAAAAAAAATATTTACCTGTTCGTGATGCTGTTAAAAATCAGCTTCAGTCGCAACAGGAATCACAATTAGATTTGAAGAGAAAACAAAAGGATTATTTAAACTTATCCCTGAGACCACTAAGGATATTCAACCTGTGTTAGAAAAAAAAACAGTTCTAGCCACCGCGAAAATAGCAGAAAGAACTAAAGAAACAAAAAAGATTCTTAGAAAATTTCATGCTAAACTATCTGCTGTTCATCCAATACAAGAAGCACTTAAAGACGCTGAGGCACCAGCCCCTAAACAAGGGAGTAGTACATTTACTAGTACTGCTAAATTGATAAATAAATTTGATAAAGAAACTGTTAAAGTAATTAAGAGCAATAAAGAATAATTTGCTGAATTTGCTCTGGACAGTTTTTCTCAGCGAGATAATATATTTAAACCTAAACACGCTAAAGTTTTTAAAAACCGTAACCAGTGGCAAAAAGAATTGTATCGCATGCGCATAAATATTGAAAAAGCTAGACCTGATGATCAATTATATCAGAGTTACATAGAGAAAATTGATGTAATGATTATATCAAGAAGAGAAGAAGAAAACGAAAAAGCAAGACAAGAAAAAGAAGAAAAAGAGATAAAAAGACAAGGAGAATAAAAAGAAAAAGAAAGAAAAAAGACAAGAAAGACAAGAAAGAAAAGTTGCAAGACAAAAGAAAAGAGAATTAAGAGAAAAAGGATTAAGAGCTTTGATAGAAGCAGCAAAGTAAAGAAGAATAAAGAACTCCATCATTACTTAAAATATTTGAATCGAGATTTCCACCAGTAGTTGAATCATCACCACCGCCATCTACTCAAACAACATTGGAACTACCACCACGTCGTAGTATAATACTTGAATCGAGATTCTCATTCATCAAATGGAAAAGTGAAGAAAAAGCAGACACCTCTACTGGATGTATTCTTATCACACAGGAATCTAAAGTTGAATTTGAACGTGACACAAAAGAATTATTTAAACATATTACTGAGACCACTAAGGCTATTCAAACTGTGTTAGAGGAAATAGCAGAAAGAACGAAAGAAACAAAAAAGATTCTTAGAGAACTTCCAGTCGAAATAGCTGCTGCTCAACCAGCACAAGAAAAACTTGAGGGTGCTGATGCACCAGCCTCTAAACAAAGGAGTTGTAAATTTATTAGTACTACTGAATTGATGAATAAATTTGATGAAAAAATGTTGAAGCAATTAAAAGTGTTAAGGATGAATATTTTGCTGATGTTGCTCTGGACAGTTTTTTCTCAGAAGAACAATTACTTAAACCTTAACACGCTAAATATTTTAAAAACCGTAATCAGTGGCAAAAAGCATTATATCGCATACTCATGAATGTTGAAAAAACTAGAGATGATGATCAGTTATATCAGAGTTATATAGATGAAATTAATGAAATGATTATATCAAGAAAAGAAGTAGAAAAAGAAAACGCAAGACAAGAAAAAGAAAGAAAAAGACAAGAAACAGAAGCATAAAAAGCAGAAAAAGAATGAAAAAAGAAAGAAAAAAGAAGAAGAAAGACGAAAAAGACGAGAAAGAGAAAGAAAGGAATTAAGAGAATTAAGAGAAAAACGATTTAGAGCTTTAATAAAAGAAGTGGAAGAAAGTGAAGAAGAATCAGTTGAGAGATTACCACCACATACTGAAGTAATTGAAGGACAAGTACAAGCAAGTGATGTGATAGAAATACATGGGCCGTTTGACCCCTCTTCTGGAAGTGGTATTACCAAACAAGGAAGTGGTTTTATTACTCAGTGTCATAACAACCTCCTTGCTGATGTTGAACGACTAGAAATTCTGATTGGATAAAAACAAGCTGTAATTATTCCCCAGAAATTATTAATGAAGAAGCAGATATTTGTAAAAGATTATTTGCAGAAGAAATGATGGATATTAATGTATATTAGTCTCTCATTAATTAAATCGCTGATGATTATTATAGTGACTAAGTCACCGGACTAAATATGTAACTAAACATAATGACTTTTTAAAAAAATGATAGTATATAATATTCAACGTGGACCAACCATGGTCAGGGCAATTAACTCTCGATTACTGGTATACAGAGCAATCTACAGAGATGGGTTAGGTGATAATGTACAGGGTCGTTTCAGGAAAATAGCCCCAAAAGCAATACCAATTGCAAATCATCTGGGTATGAAAGCTATTGATGTTGTTCGTAGAAAAGGTATAGGTGCTGTTGCTAGTAAAGCATACTCGGCGATTAAAGATAGACTACCACAATTAATACGCAGACCTCAAGCGGTCAGACCTCGGCCGGTAAAATTACCTAACACTGAATTAATGCCCGCAAATATTAGTAAAAAAATAAATCAAGTCGCTAAACAAAAACTAGCAGAGTTGCTGATATACCTTTATCAGAAAAAGAGAAAAAAATATAACCGCCAGTCTCATAGCAGGAAGCGGTCTCACTTCTCGATGTGGTCTTCGTTTTAGACGATAATAATTATAATAAATATGTTCAAACGTATAAGTGATCCTGCATTTGACACTGAAGCACCAGTTTTCAAAGATGAGTCTATACGTGATTATCAGAGTTATTCATACGACACACTTATTCCAAATCAGCATGGTAAGATTGTACTTCAGGTTCATGATACAAGTACTTCTTACCTTCTGAAGCATTTATTGAAATAGAAGCTGAAATATTAAAAGCGGATAATACTGAATACGCCACCGATGTCAGTGTTGGTTTTGTTAATAATGGTATTATGGAGTTGTTTGATAGTGTACATACATGATCGACGGAAAAAATATTGAATGAATTCAGAAGGACGTTTACGTTGCTATATTACTTGGTTTTGCAAGATACAGTGACGATTATTCAAGATCAGTTGGTCCATCAATGATGTTTGTAAAGATACTTCTAATTCTCCAGAATATCAACTATATGCAATAGGACGACCACAGCATTTTGCTAGAAACGCCAATGCGTATGTACAAAATATGATTATTAATGTAGATCCAGATTTCAAATTAAGATTTAGATCACGTTGAGCGATGTTAAAAGGAAATATAAGAGTATTTGCATGTGCAATTCCACTATCACATATTTTTGGATTCTGGAGAGATGTCAGAAAAGTCATTTTTGGAGCCAGACATACAGTTGTACTAGTACGAAAGGCTACAGACGGTGATGCAATATGGAGACCCGCCTGTGATGCTGGTATAGTAATTCTTACAAAACTTTTTACCGTAGATGGCAATAATGACTCCGTCAATATCTGAAGAACAACGGTTACTATCTTTCATGAGTCAAGGGGGACAATCAATGCTATCATGGCTGACAGTGACCACAGATGCGATCCAGTGTAATATTAACGGTTTATTTACGTGGTAAATAGCCTATCATCAAGGTGTTTCTGCACCAAGACACATATTTATTGCATTACAAGATGATGCACGACTAAATGATCAAACGCGTAATATTTAGATATTTGACAGTCTTGGTGTTTCTGAATTTCCATTAAGAATAAATGGACATCAAGAACCATCCGAGGATATATTACTAAATTTCGATCAAAATCATGTAGCACGTGCATATCATCGTCTAATGACGTTTATGGGCCGTGATCAAAATGTTGAAACTGGATTATAAATATCACAACTAGATTTTACAACCTTATATCCGATTTATTACTTTTTTGCTCGAACATTTAGATTTAGCCAGAAAATCTGTAGTCGATATACATCTTCGAGCTAGTGTAGCAAGAGGAGCTATTGAAAATTACAGAGCAATTGCTATTATACTTAGCGAAGGTTCAGGTGGACGAATGAGAGTCGTTGATGCACCAGAAGAAAATATGTAACACGTAATTAGATCATTTATGAATATTATAAATGTCATATAATCACGCTAATGTTACCCTGACTCCTGGTCAGGTCAAAAGACTGCAATCGGCATCAAACAGTAACTGTGGAATAACAATATCGCTAAAGAACGAACAGATGAGTGGTTCAAATAAATTATCGTTGACCGATTGTCAATTAAAAAACACTAATGAAGCAAAAAATCAAATAAAGGCGTCAAACTTACTCTTTCTGCAGGCGCTATCAAAGATACTTTTAAAACGATTGGTATATTTTCCCTTCTCGCAGCTATACCAGCATTAATAGCCGATGCAGCACCAGCTGTTTCAAACGCAGCTGCATTAGGCGGTGTTGAAACTGCTGCTAGAATGGCATTAAAGAAAGCAACCGGACATGGAATCAAAAAAGGGAAAAGGTTTCAGATTACCAGGAACCACGCCTTCATGGTACAGAAAAGGTCTAAGACTTCCAGGGACAGTTTACTGATCTCGCCTATGTCTAATTTTGATCTACTCGATGCTGCTAAAAAATTAAAAATAAAAAAATTTAGATGTGTTTTTATACGCGATCAATTACCAAAACAACCAAACAATACTGAAGCTAGTATTATTAATCTCGAAAAAAAAACTCTGGACCAGGTACCTACTGGGTAGCGTATGCAAGTGATCCACGTGGAATTATTTATTTTGATTCATATGGATTAGCGCCACCAAATGAATTTCTTCATTATGTCAGCAATAATACTGCTCAAATCTGGTATTCTACATTACCAACACAAAAGTTAACTGATCCACCAATATGTGGTCGAGAAGTACTTAATGAACTTGATGATATATCCCTAGCACCTCCAGAAAAACCACCTCATAAAGTCGTGCATAAATATACTATGCTGTCACATTTAAACAGACATCAGTAAATGTAATGGTAGATATTTACGGAAGATCTGCTCGTGGTAAAGCTCATCAGCAAGGTGATTTATCTAAAAATGCATCCCTCGATCAGCTCAGAAATGTGATTGATGATTTATTTAATATTGCAAGTGTGGATCCAAATGATGTTATTTTTCAGGACAAACAAGGACGATTAAAGACGAGTAATATACAACTACCAGATGTACTTACACGACTTCCTACTGCAGTTGTTGATAATATCGTTACTTTTACTGATCAAGGTAAAATACAAGACGACTGACGGTGTATTTAGTGGAGATGTTATTATGAACAAAAATAAAATTACCAATCTTGGATATCTAACCACAGATAGTGATGCTGCAACAAAAAATGTGTCGAATCTAAGTACGTATTAAAGAACGGTGGTATAATGCGTGCATTTCTCAACATGAATAATAATGGTATTAGTAACCTAAGAACACCAGAATCTGAATTTGATGATGATACAAAAAACTACGTCGATGATAAAGAACTTACAATCAATAATGAAATTTCCACGCTTAAAAATGATTGCAATGAACAAGTGAACACGTTTTTTACTTTTCGCAGAAACATACACACATTAAAAAATTAATTTTTTCGAAATCCAACAAATGTTGTTATTACACTCGCTAATATTAACGAAAAAGTGAACGATATCATAAGTGGAATTCCTGGCATTATTGATAAAACGAGTATAGTTAAAATCCCTCACAAGCAGATTAAAAATAATGTGTATACAGTTGCATCCGGCACAGAATTGTGGACATTACAAAATAATTCTATTAAATATATTTCAGAAGTTGTCCGTGTATATAGATTGTCTCTTTCTAGCAATGCAAAGTTTTGTAAATATATATATATATATATATATATATATATATATATCTATATATATATATATATATATATATATATATATATATATATATATATATATATATATATATATATATATATATATACCAGATATCCATTTCTTCATTCAACAGATAAGTTTTCTGAAGTTGTAACTATAAAAATAAGTATAGATTTCGAAGAATGTATACTTGAACCAGCTGATGAAAATTTAGACATAATCCCTTATTATTGGTCTCTGGAATTTGTAGCTGAAGTACCGCAAATTAGTTATGAAACGTCACCTATTGACGTTCAACGTCACAGATATAATCAATCATGTGAATATTTGACTAAACTAATAAATACCATCGACCATTATACAGTAAAAGTAAAAAATATCGTAGACGTATGGTTGTTACTGATATAGTTGTTTACTCATTTTCTGCTATTATTGCTGGATCCGGATTAATATTATCGACGTTAACAATGACAGCTCCAGCAATTATAACATGTATTGTTTCAACTTCAACGACTATAGCAGGTGTTCGTAGTATTATTACTAAAATAAATAACTACATTTGCGAATGATAAATTACATGATTATATAATAAAGTTGCATACAGCAACGACAACTTACTCTAAACTTGCTGGGTATATTTCCACGTATCTCAGTGATGGTAAAATATGCCGAGGAGCCCGTAACGATAATTAAAACCTACGATGAAGCATTCACAATCACTAACGATTCTGGTAACAATAACCAGAGTAAAATAAATGGAGAATTAAACAATAATAATAACAATATAATGTCCGCGCCTGAATATCGTTCGGATATTGAGTCAAAAGAATTATTACAGCAGATCGTCACGAACACAACTCCTTAAAAAACTACCATGATATCAATAAGTTCGACCAACCATGAATTCAGCGTTAACTTTCCAACTGCAATTCTAGTCAAAGAGATAGCATTAGCTCAGTTACGTGTTTATTATAGCTGGCCTAATATTAGTTCAAAACCATTTGGTGGTCTACAGCCAAATAATTCATTAGTATTCGCAAATAAGAATAAATCTGATGGAACTCCTGGTTGGCAAGTAGTTAGTATTCCAACTGGCAGTTATCAGATATAGCAAATTAATGAGAATTCCAGTGCATAATTAAATATATTACTAGGAAAGAATCCAAGATAGCAATTGCTGTTTACGAACCAATGTATTTCAGTGATTGAAATACATTCTCCTGACTATACTGTAGATATTTATCAGAGTTCGATTAGCTCAGTGTTATGCTGGCCTGAAGTTGCACCGGTCTATCAGGTTCCACCAGAACCACAGTGATTCGACTTCATCATTGATATTAAGAAATTTATACAACTTCCAGAATATAGAAATAAATATCCATTTATGAAGAGCATTACAGCACTCACTTATCAAATTAATGAACATTATTCTTATTTTATAAATTTCATTCAAGGTAAGAAAGGTTTAGCAAGAATATCGACACTTAATGTCAAGCAAATTAACTCATTATCAAGACCTATTAAATCTGAACATGAACGCGTGATAAATGATCTTAGAAATTTATTTTCTATCATCAACACTTTTTATAACGATGATTTACAAAATCAAATAATACAACATCTAAATCAAGTTGCAGCAGACTTAGAATATGTAAATAAGGCTATCGTTGACAGAGAAAAAAATAAGCACGCCGGCAGATAAATTTTCTAGTTCTTATATAGTTAATGAAGATAACCCAATTTAACGTGTAAGTCATAAGCGATTATTTAAGACAGTATTTATGAAACATTATGGAATTACAGAAGAACAATTACCAACATTTATAATACCTGGATTTGACTAAGAGGAGCTAAAAAGATCAATTAGTGATCTTATTGATGAACACTTTAAACGAATATGTGATTCATGGAAAACATTAATCCCGCCCCAAACAGTTCTCAGATATAATAATGACCCATATGGAACAGGTCGTCATATCTCACCTAATGTTGTTAATATAGCATCCACTATCACACTGAATCTACTATGTGATATAATTGACAGTAGTTACCACGTCGACCTCTCTAAGTCTAATCAGGCCCAGCAGGGATATATATTATACTCGTCCAGTATTCAAATACCCCCAGGGTGGCTTATTGTATCTGAGCCAATAAATCAAGTCTACCGGTATGTACATAATCTATTATTGTTAAGAATGAATTTCAAACTTACAAATCAGGATGGAAATATTATTGACTTAAGAATCGAAACTATGTATTAATTTATACATACACTCGTAAAGTAAATATTATAATCAGGAGGGAAAAATAAAGATACTTGAAATTAGGTAAAAAGACTGAGATGGTCTGGATAAAATCTTTTGTTAAAATTCCCTTGACAGTCAGGAGCAGCAGAGAGGGTAAACGATAACAATTGAGTCGCTTTACAAGTAAACAAAATCGTAAATAACTCAATAATTGGATAACAAACCTTAGGTTACTAAACGATTTATATTTCCGGTTCTTAACCTAATGGAAATATAATCAGTTAGAGATTTTGGTTTAGCATTATTGACCTTATATATATCTTTAATATATATGCAGAATTTGTTCAAAAAATCATTTTGTGAGGTTCACCCTCCCTGCTGCTACGTCTGATTACAAGTGTTACTCATAAACACTCCCTAACAATCGTAATAGGATTATGATTTACATGAGTTTAAGCATGAAAAAGAAACATGAAATGACACGAAGGAAGCGGCTACCTTTTGCTAGCTGTTTTGTTGTGGATTTAATGCCATATTTAAACATAATAATAGGCTCTACATGATAAACAGTACATCAGGTGTATAAACAACCCAGGAAACCCCTGGAAAGAACTGCCAGCTTATGGAAAACTACTGGCAAGACATCTCAAGCCTCAAACTCAATCACATGTGGACAGAGGTGAGATGTAAAAGATCTGTAGAGAAAAGACCCATAGTCCATTTGATTACCCAGGGCATCACAATAACCATAGACCATTTTATTACACAGGGCATCACAATAGCCATTAACCATTTGCTTACCCAGGCATCACAATAGCCATACACCATTTGATTACCCAAGGCATCACAATAGTGCTACACCATTTGATTACCCAGGACAACAAAACAGCCATACACAATTTGAAACCCCAAGGGATCACAGTAACCATATACCATTTGATTACCGAAGGCATCCAAATAGCCATACACCATTTGATTCCCCAGAGCATCACAATAGACATACACCATTTGATTATCGAGGGCTTCATAATAGCCATAGAGCATTTGATCACCCAGGGCATCAAAATAGCCATACACCATTTGAAAACCCAAGGCATCACAATAGCCATACACCATTGATTACCCAAGGCATCATAATAGCCATACACCATTTGATTACCCAAGGCATCGCAATAGCCATACACTACTTTTTACCCAGGTTATCCCCATAGCCATAAATCATTTGAAAACCCAAGGCATCACAATAGCCATACACCATTTGATTACCCAGGGCATCAAAATAGCCATAAACCCTGGACATCACAATCAGTTCATGTTACATCATAATGCTGTACCTTGATGCATAAATAGTTTAATAGCAAATTACAAATTATATTTTTTTAAAAATAAAAATTTCTGCAACTCTTCATTACAGGAGTCATTAATTCAATTTATAAAGCAACCGTTGGAAACTAAGTCTAATTCTTTATAAGGATGAAAGATTAATCTGGCAGTTAATTCTTGGCAATAGTTAGCACAGCAAACACAATGCTTGATGATCTGAATAAAATAATAGTTGATATTTCCACCGAAGTGTATGACCATTTTGTGCCTCTTAGATCATTACGAGGCCACCAAAATCAATAACTGACAATACTGTATGTTGAAGCAATGCAATTCTACCGACCTGGTTTAATAATCCTGCCACGTACACTGTAATGAGGGACATCACTAATATCTCACTTATGTTAATGCAACCCTGGGCCTGTGTTTAATTTGTTTTCTTTCAACACTGTAGTAAAAAAAAGACATCTATGGATAATACATTTGTATAATCAATTGAACAAATTCTTTATTCAAACTTATAATAGGAATTTTAACATCAGAAGAAATTATGTAGCAAACTATGGTCTTTACATCTACAGGTGCTTGTGATTGAGACAGGAATTCTACAGATAAAAGAAAACACTCATGGTTTCATGGCATTGGTTTTATTGACATCGCATCAAATGACATTAGAATAAATTGTGCCTTAACTTACAATAAGATAGACAAATAAAAGGGAGTAAAAAAATGTTCAGTGCCTTAATTATTTGAATACTCACCATATTCAATCTTATAAGGATGAAATATTATATTGTCATTTAGTCTGAAGAACATAACATCCAAAGGACATATAAAAAAGGATAAGGTAAAATACACAGTCACTTAAAGTACTCAAATTACAAACAATATACTAAATTATGTTCCATTTGGAAAATATGAATATGGCATTGAAGTAACATTACAACTGCACTTCATGACAGGCAGGTACAAATATCAAATATTAAATCCTTATTAATTGATATATATATATATATATATATATATATATATATATATATATATATATATATATATATATATATATATATATATATATATATATATATATATATCTTTGTACAGGGGTCACGCTACCAGGCGAAGTGGATGCAAAAGTCGCCTGAGAAGCGTAAACTTCGCCTTTTTCAGTTAGAAAAGCTAAAAGGACTTCGTCTTCTTTTTTTTCAGATGTAAAATGACTGTAGACTACAACTTTGAGATGCCCCCACTCTGTAGCCAGTAAGTTCTGGCACTGTTGTAACCCAAGGCCAAATGTATTTACATTGTGTTGATACCATTCAGCTTAGGTCAACAAAGATATTGATAAGCAAGTTGTAATAACTAACTGACCATTAAACCTTTTCCAGAGCAAGATATCACTGCTTGATTTCATCACAGGGGTCTGCAATTTTATCAATACAGCACAATAAAATTTCTGACAAAATGATATCAACTGTATACTCCAATTTCATAAATGGGGAAGTTTTTTTACACAGTGATATCTGCTTTTACAAATTCATTTACTGTTTCAAACTTGATTTTATAGAGAAAATACGCAATAAGGCCATTAAAATCTCTATTAAAATATTATAAATTAGGAAACCCTCTTCATCTATCATATCTTTAAAAGCAAATTACTATTTGCATATTGATGTTTAAATTTCAAAACAAAATTCGGTATATTTTAATCATAGCACAGTATGGGCTGAAATACTACTTTCAAATCATTCTACATTGAAATAAATGTTGGTTGTTTAACTCTTTTCCTTGTGATCATGAAGTTTCACATGCTTTCTTAAATTTTCACTTCGGTTAAAACAACTGGAACAAACTGGACAAACAAATGGTTATTATTATTATTATTATTATTATTATTATTATTATTATTATTATTATTATTATTATTATTATTATTATTATTATTATTATTATTATTATTATTATTTCAACCAGCAGCGGAGAGGGTGAACAGACCACTTACTTCATAGACTTTTGTTTAAAAAAATAAAGGTTCCTACGAAAATGAAACAATAAAGGTCAATAACGTCAAACAGAAGCTTTAACTGACCATGAGATTTCTCTAACTGGGTCAATTTATCTTTGACGCTTGTTCTTATTTGATTTTATTTTTGTGGCGTGTTTCGTTTAACGGTATACATAAAGTCATTCAATTCATGTTGTCCACCCTCCCTACTACTGTAATTAAATCACTATTATATCAGTCTCTCAAACACAAATTTTATCGAGACCTATATGTTACATAGAGCTGGGTTCATGTAAATTTATCGTAGAAAAATCCATGTGAGCTAACTTGTGCTTTTGAAAAGTTTTTATATTTAATTATAATCTGATCCCCCTGAACAACAAGTATAATAAATACTTTGCAAAGTATAATTATCAGCACCGATTAAAAAAATTAAGATATTGCAGTAATCTTTGATCACCTTAGGTATTTGCATATATCGCTGAGTAATATAAATTATATTTGTCCTTTTCTGTCTACCTCTGAAAAATGTATGTGAAATGTGGTACAAAAATACAAATTAATCTCTCTGATACAGTCAGGCAAATTAACGAAGACATATGGAGATATTGCTGCATTACTGTGGAAATTACAAGGAGCTCCATGGATTAAATACCCATGAAAAAAAAAACATCTTCCTTGCTATAATGATTGTGGTCCTAAAGCCCGACCTGATATTCGACTAGACGAGCGAGATTAAACAAGACCTGAAGAGTATCCAATAAATGCGATTCATCAAGCATGTTACGTTTGTGATGTCGTATATAAAAGTAAAGAATTACAGCAACAGCATATTGCGGATGTAAAGCTGATTCACTCATTAAATTCCAAATAAAATAAATCTCTCAGAGAAAAATCGTGCAGACTTCCTTGTAAAATATGCTATTAAAGGTAAACTTGTAACTGGGTTTGGTAATTGATCAGCTGATTGTTATCTTAAAAATGGAATCGATTTAATATATCCCAAGAGGATATTGGAGGGGTAGAGCAGCGATTGGTAAACTTGCTGATGCAGCAGGTGCAACACGTTCTGTTGCTGAAAATTGGTTAGCACGACAGGCAATATGGCAAATTTATCTACCACTACCTATACAAATTCATTATCCACATTTTGATGTCAATACTCCCAATAACATTCATCAAGCAGATATTTTATTTTTGCCACATAATACCAATAAAATTGGTAGTCGTCAATCGTGCTCATACAAATAGGTGTTAACTGTCGATGACGTTGCAAGTAGATATAAAGAAGCCGAACCACTGTCAATAAAGACAAATGAATTCTTTGAAAAAACTTTGCATTTTTTTGGTTTGCTTAAATAATAGATGTACTTTATACAGCTCCATCACTCAAACATGTGGTACCAAACTAGTTGTTTAGATTTTCCTGTGTCCATATACTTACCCAAATATGCCCATATCCCATATATACCAAAATGTAACCTTATCTGCCCATATCCTATACATCCAAAAATCTAACCAAATCTGCCCATATCCCATATGTACAAAAATCTAACCAAATCTTCCCATATCCAATATGTACCATAATCTAATCAACTCTGCTATAACATAAATATTACAACTGTGATAGTAATCTTATTTATATTTTACACTCAGGAGATCATCAACATCAGAACCTATGTTCAGCTGGTGTAGTATGTTGAATAATAACACTGTTAGTACTTTTCCATATCTGGTTATAATAGCAACCATTAATGTTTAAGTTTTACACATAGCACACCATATAAATGTGCATTTGTTTTTATATAATATAATAATTTATGTAAATCTTGTGACATGAGACATGTTTTTTTTAATTTTATCGTTTACTTCTTTTTTCCTACACTAATAGCATGTGGAGTTGGGGTAATGGGTATTTTAAATATTTGAAAAAGCATAATCCTGAATGTGGAGCTGGAGGAGGGGTGACTTATGTTCTACAGCTGCAGTCTTCAATATCCCTGATGACTATGCTGTAAAGTCAGTATATGTTTTACCAGTCAAATCAGATACATAGTTCGATGCAATGTGTTTGGTGTGTCAAGCCAAATAAAAGCAATAACTGCTTAAAATTGTGAAGTGTGACATCTTGTAGTTTTCTTGGAAATGACACACATTGTCGAACACGTATTTTCCATTTTGGTTTCTTACAGGACCAGTTGTGATATCTTATGATTCTGACAAATTATGCATTCCAGACAGACCCGGATACCACACTTGAATTTGTACAGCCATATTTGCGCAACATATGGCATTTATATGATCAAAGATAACCATTGATTACCCTTTTTATGCATATTGTTCATTACGTTTTGAAAACTGCAATTCATATGCATATGTCCTGCATGTCGAATTTACCACCCATCTCAGTCCACCTTCAAACATCACATCACTGCACACAACTTAGAAGATGAATTGTCAACTGAGAAAAGAATTGAATGTTATTCATTATTTTTGGATGATATCAAAGCTGATAATAAACTTAGGACTCAGTTATTTCAAATAATGACAAGGTTTTTAATATTCCAGTTGTCTACACTTTCATTGGTTGAAACCAGAACTTGAGTTACATGCTGGTATTTGACTATTAAAATTTTCTACCTTGTTAAAGTGTACCAAAATCTACTAAATATTAGCTGATGATACTTTTTGTACTATTATTAGTATTAATTATCTTCATTAATCCTTGGAAAATCATTGAGTATGATTTTATATTAATTTAGATTATGTATTTTAGTTTATGTTTCTTTATTTTCAATTATTACAAATGATATTCTTTAATAAGTTTTTACATAGCATATATTTAAATTTCTGCGTATTTGTATGAATGTATTAATAATAACTTCATCTTTAAAATTTAAATTGTCCCAGAAATTCTTTGAAGGTGGGGGTGTACTGAACCATATAGTTATACAAGCTTCGGGTACAAAAATATACACTGGGTGGGGTTGTTAGGGGTGAAAAAAAATTACTGATAATTTTTTGTGTACGTATTTTATGGATGTCCCATAACATTATTATCACCAAAATAATTTACTGAACTTTGGTAAAATTATTGTCAGTGAAGCATTATCGTTAACATGTTCTACCAGCAGACTATAAAGTCATTTTAGTTCATTTGCAAATAAAATATCATTGTGCATTATAAATATTTTTCTCCATATTGTTAAATTTGTTTGCAGATTGGTGTAGAGTTTGACTATTTTTGTACTTATGGGGACACTTGCAGATGAGCTTTGTCACGTGATAGTCAAAACGATGTTCACATGACATCGTTCCTCTGATGAAGATCTGTGGGTGAGTTATACGCTAAGGAAAAACTGAGAAATGTGATATAGCAAAGGTATTAATTCCATTTTTAGCAGGTAGAATTATACGGACCGGACTTTGACTATCCTATACACAGCCGGATGGAAAAAAAAAACTAGCTAAATTTTAATTTGTCATGCATTAGCATTTTTAGTTGTGTTACTTATCAATATACACGTGAAAACTTTTCAAAATAACTAACATTACCACATTTTAAAATAAAGTAAATCATTTAACCGTCTATTAGCCAGAACTATTTTTTTCCAACCATCACTAAAGGCAATAAGTGTCGTGTTTCAGTATTTAAGCAATCAAGTCCATTATATTTCAGTTATTCCACTTTCACTGTTTTTGTTTAAATATAAGTTAGTTCGACACACATTTTAGTATTAATTTTCATTTGTACTTTTGTGGTTATTCATAGTGATGATTTAGTATCATTTGATTTTCGGATTTACATACTGGTTACGCAAATTACTTACAATTCATGACCAGCGCTTTCATTTAATAGCTGTTGATGGCCTTAGTAAAACAAGAAAAGCAGTCAGTATTTTTGTACTCAGAGGTTGGCAGCTCTGAGTGTTGGGACTGGTCAGCCTGGTGTCAGGATAATGTGACTGGGTGGACATCATGCTATATGACTGCGGCATGATGCCCCAGTGCTCGACATAACTATAAACTGCCACACTGCAGATATGGTAGTGATACGACTGAAAAATTGTTAAAGCTACGTAAAAAATTCAAATCACACTAGCACACAGTTTTATATTTGTGCAATGCAGATAAATGTGCCTTAGAAACCAGGATGCAAAGTTGCAGTTTAAGTGCCTAGTAGTCTACACAAAGACCAACTTCTTACATTTCATACATTTCGCCTTAAACCAATATATATGATGACATGGAAGTGGTTAGAGATTTAAACTCATGAAAAATCATTTAATAAAATATAGAAAACTACAACAGATAGTGAAGCTTGTGCAGAAAGAACACAGAATATAAATATTACAGACTTATCTTTTTGGGGATCATCATAATGTTTGGGAATAAAATTGTGACGTTATAATTACCAAAATACATGAAAAACTGTTATTATCTTTGTCACAGAAAGCTGCAAAGGACCAATAAAAGTCTTCGTAACCTTTATTTTTGGGCGAAACTAATGTCAAGGTTGCTCATGACTGATTAGATTTAATTATGTTTGCACACAGCATGTGGAGAAAAACAGTTCATGTCTAATTTCTCCAGTTTGTAGTTAAAATCAACTTCTTTTTGCCACTAAATGGAATACTCGTAAAAAAATTTAATTGCATTTCATGTTCACTCCATACTGTCTCCACATTGCTGTACACTGCATCAAAATCTATGGGCAGAAAGGGTTTATTGCTATAGTCTATTCTTTTCACACATTCGCTGTCAAATGGCGCATGATACTTAACTGAAAGAAATGGGTCATCACTAATACCATACGTTTTAGCCATTTCTTCTCATATTACTTTTCATCACTCGCCTTTATTGAATTGTACAGTGGCCTTTTATATTTGTATACGTACTCGTAATGACGTTGTACGTTAGATACAATTTGTTCGCTCCATTACTAGTATCTTCCCAATTAATTTATGAAAACAACCTTGACATTACAGCGGGATTTTTTAAAATTCCAACCTTTTGCACTATATTATACATTTTTGAACTAGACATGCCATTTTTAAGTATTCTATCACATAATATCTGAACATTTAGTTCAACGAAATGTGTTGTTTCGTTAATTTATGTGGACAATAAATTGAAACAACCTACTGTTTAAATAAACGATACAACTAAGCCAGCAATTTCCTCCATTATTATCCACTAGCATATTCACAGTTGTTTCAGACTGATTTAAACGAAGAAACAAACGAAAACACGGCAGCTGAAATCTTCTATAAATATATTTAGAAAATGCTTTCATAAATTCTTTTCCTTTTTGCAAACATACTATAAA
The DNA here is from genome assembly GCA_016746295.1 of Potamilus streckersoni. Taxonomy (NCBI): domain Eukaryota; kingdom Metazoa; phylum Mollusca; class Bivalvia; order Unionida; family Unionidae; genus Potamilus; species Potamilus streckersoni. The sequence continues at coordinate 392,896 of JAEAOA010001058.1, read as the reverse complement.
TGATTCAAATATGACTGAATGGTATAACATCGAAATAAAAGAATTAGAAACGGAACATTATACTAATTTGCATGATAAACTGTTTTCAGTGATTTTTTCTTCTTGTTGTATTCAATGTGGTGAATGATAATTTAATTTTCAGACGAGGGTGGAGACTGCAACATTTTACCAACGAGTTACAACTCTCTTCAGTGGCTTAAAAGCTGTCCTCCACAGTAACAAATTATAAAATTACGTCTCTCCTTGTCTTGCTTTGAAATTAACCTAGTGGCCATTGACTTGCATGTGGCAGGTGAAACACTTTTTATTAATGTTATATGCATGAGCAGAATGTCATACAATCTCTCCATCTGTCACAAAATTATGGGCTTCAAAGAAAACATTTAACAGAAGGGT
>JAEAOA010001058.1:377500-387500 GCA_016746295.1 Potamilus streckersoni | reverse complement strand
TTAACATTTGGTATAATCATCAAGAATAAAAAGTGTATTTCCAGGCAGCTGACTATCCCTATTTCTAATGGCTAAGCGTATCACATTTTTACCCCTTGGTAAAAAAAAAAATCGCATTTAATAGCTCTTATGTTTATAAACAAAAAACACCTTCCAACCCTAATTTTAAAATCAGTGCAATAGGAAAAACAATTTTGCTGTGGCATATGGCACTCTTAACCAAGAGCTTCCGCCTTGGATGCAGGAGGTCCTGGGTTCAATCCCCAGTCAAATTATACCAAAGACTTATAAAAATGGTACTAACAGCTGCCTCGCTTGGCACTCTGCATTAAGAAGTTAGTGTTAGGACAGGTCAGCCTAGTGTCAGGATAATGTGACTGGGTGGGAGATCATTCTACATGTCTCTGGCATAATGCTCCAGTAATAGACATCACTGTAACCTGCCACACAACAGACATTATAGTGTCATGACTGAAAAATTGTTAAAGCTAAGTTAAAAATGTAAATCAAACACAAACACGACTCTGAACCAGGTTGCATGATTATAAACACAGCTTCACATGATGTATTAAGTGCTAAAATTTTCAAAGATTTCAACTGCCAGATTCATTTTTCAGGGAGTTCCATGCAAAGAATTAGACTGCACTTCTAACAGGTGCTTTATAAATTGAGTTCTTTACAACACTTTTGAAGTGCTGGAGAAATCTTGATTGTTGGATACACATATATGTATCTTTTTGGTCATTTGTATTTTATTATTAAATCATGTATTTAACAAGGCATTGCCACAACAGACTTGAATTTTATGGAGACTGACATATCCTTTTGAACAGATGAGGCAGAAGTAGGAATTTGGATATATATATATATATATATATATATATATATATATATATATAAAACAGTGATTAAAAAATAAATGATGCACTAAGCACTACACATACTGGGGTAAACTTAAACTTGCTCATTTAAATGTACAAATAAATTTCTGGATTTGCCTGTTCTAAACTTTCTTGTTCTACATGTTTTAGAAACATACCTAGATTATAATGATTAGTATATAGTTTGTACTAAGCACATAAAGTACAGGACTAAACCAGCTCAGGTACATGCACCAATCAGTTTGGGGAAAATTTTTTAAAATATATAAACTCTGGTGGGAAAAAGTGCTAGGGTCAGCAGCAAAATACAGAGATGGTCAGCAGACCGGAAACATACATTTTGTTCGGCATGATACATGTATACGAATGTTTGAAAATTGAATTGTGTTTTCAATAATTCAGATGAGCAATCTTGATTTAAAATGCAGATAATGTTTATGGTATTTTGATTTTATGGGCACTGAATATGCTGTGTTTCAAGACTTGCGTTTGTCTTACATAAAAGATGAATGGAAGTTTAGAGTAAAACTGTTATCAAAGTCATGAGTATTCACAATATTATTATGATTTAACAGAATTTTATACATATTTTCCTATTTTTGAAGGGACAAGCAAAATCATTTTGCAACTATAATACCCAGGGGAAGTAGAACAAAACTCTCCTATTTACACATTATTAAATGGATGGATATCGTGTTATATCCTCGGTTTGGATATGTTCAATTCTGATAGCAATGGAACATGATGTCTTTGGCCCCAACCATTAAGCTACAGGTGAGCATGATATTTGCAATCTAATGGAGAGAAATTAGTAGATGCAACTACTAATAATAAAGAAAACGAAACACCACGTAGACTAAGAGACTCATGGAATTAATAATGGTATAGGATATTCCCATGGGTCAATGACTCAAAGAACAATGGAATGTTATTAACTTTATGCACATGGTGTTACCACTGTGGCAGAAATAATTCAGTGAGAAAAACAAACTACAATGAGCTTGCAAAACTTAAATATAATCACTTAAAGACATTGAGCAGCTGACATCTAAAATATGGAATTGTCTCAGTGAAGGATAAATGTCAGGAACTTAAGGATTTCATTTAAGAAAAAAGTGAATTTAGTATAATGTGTAGCTACTGATAAACTAAGACTTCAAAAGGACAATACAAATGATAGCTTATTTGTTGTTTAAGCACATGTAATTACTGATTATATAAATATTATCTAAAGAAAGAAAGAAAGAAAAGAGACGTGAAAATATAAGATATCCATTTATGCCATGTGAAACTTAATTGCATATGCTGACTAAATTTGTACCATTTGAAAAAGAAAAATACATGCAAATACATATTTGATAGAGAATTTTGATCAGTCGTGATTCGCATCTCACTTCATAAAGCTAATAATATTCCATTGCTCTCACAATGGTGAATATCCTATACCATGGTTCAATCCACTGGAGTTATCTCCCCATCTTTACTTGGCAATGTGCATTTCTGAATCAGTCTAATTGTTATCAGATATGGTCAGATATTTTACAAAATGACACAAATGTGATATAGCATGACAGATTGGATCAACCCAATCCTACTGTTCTCTTAGTTATATATATATTTACATGATCAGCCTTTGAAAGTGAAATGAATTTAGGAAAAGGAATTATGGGTGAACATGTTGTGCCAGAGAGTGTGTTGAATCCTTAAAATGTTTGATTCTGGAACAAAATCCATCTATATATATATATATATATATATATATATATATATATATATATATATATATATATATATATATATATATATATATATATATATATATATATATATATATATATATATATAGATAGATGTTTAAAATGCAAACTGCATACCTACCCTAACTTAAATACAATGCAGTAGGGGAAAAAATATTTTTTGTTTGACCTCATTTTGTCATTATGCAGCTTGTATTACTTATGCACTCCTCTTGCCTTCTATTCCTATTCTATATTTCTTCTTTCTTATATGTATAGCAGGTTGCTATGTCCATGTTATATATATGTTGTATAGGTGTTTTTAAGTGTTCATAGGGATTAAGGACAAGATGAAGTCTATCTTATTGTTATCAGATATGGTCAGATAGTTTACAAAATGACACAAATGTGATATAGCATGACAGATTGGGTCAACCCAATAAGAGTCTATCTTATCATTGATGTTAAATCATACATCTTGCTATGTCCTGTTTAGATATTTTGCATAGGATAAGCTTTTGACATTTTCTCAATAGAGCTGGAACTGTAGAAAGTTAGAAAAGTTTAATGATGTTGTATTTATCATAGCGTTATCTTGAATGAAGGCACTGCTATGATGATTTTCATATGGATTCTTGTATTTCTCTTACATTGCAAAGTAGAATTGTCTGAGTTTTTGCTATATACCAATAAAATTCATTTCTGTACTAGAAAAAAAATTAGGCTGTTTATATTCATCTACCAACAGACTGTAAAAACAAACTGTCTAAACATCAAAGTGTTAAAAATTTGACATCTTTTCATACAGTTATACAGTTGTAACACTATATCCTTGCCAATTTTGATAAGTGATTGTTGGCGATAGCATTGCACAAGAAAGGGAAACAACTCAAAACAAATTAATAACCACATGTTTCTTTGCTGGTGAAATAGCTTGGTATGTACTTTAACGGTTTCTGTTTCAAGATGACTAAGTCATTTAATCGAGTGATGATGAAGGAAGTTAAAGGCTTTCTCTCACACCAAGTTCAAACTGGGCTCAATAGAATTGTCTTGTGTTTTGTGTTGAAAGATCTATGAAGAATGTTTCATAGACTATAGTACTTTCATGAAATTGTATGCAGTCTCTCCATACCTTCCTGATCTATTACGGCCACTGGTTGGTGAAATAAATTGATGTAACCTTAGAAATTAGGAATAATTTTAATCACATTAATGACAGACTCTAAAAAAGCAGAAATTCATTCCTACACTCTTCTATTCATGTTTAGAACTCATTTGCAGATTCATTAAAAAGTGAACATCACTGTTCTGTCATCAGAAGTAAAATAGAAACTAAGATGACAAAATGCATGTCCATTGTTTTTGCTAGAAAATGGATAATTATCCCTTCCGAAACTAGAAATAAGTCATGATTTACATAATGGGTTATATTCTAATTATTTGACTGATAATCAGTGTCTGTGGTGAAGATTTAGGAAATGCATACCATTACATATTTCCTTGCAAATACTATATTGGACAGCATTGGAAATTGGTTATGAAACAAAAGACAATAGATAACTTGATATATGCATAATCTGACTTTGTAGCGAATGTTAATAATCATCTTTTGGACTTGTTACAAATAATAGGACAGAATTTGTCAGTAAAATTATTAGGATTGAAATTTTCTCTGAAATGTATTAAAAGTAATTTTTTACTAAATTATTTTGGAAATAATTTGTCACTAAAATATATTGAGATTGATTTTATTCCTGCCTGTACTACAACTGTACACTATTTTAAAAAAGATTGTGCCTTACAAGAACTTGCAAAACTCCATGTACCATCAAATACATTTCCACTGTATCCAAAAGTAAGCAATTTTTAGATTTTAAGTTATGCTAAACAAGCAAATTCATTTTTGCTGAGTATACTAGACAATTTCACAAGTTTCTTAAAACAATTAACCCAATGCAGCAGTCTAATGGAGGACACAGACATAAATTGTATCAGTGAGGAGCACAGGAGAATCATTCTGATTTGACATGAATAAGCACAAAAAGTAGCTAGCCAGATGTCCATATTTGGCCAAAATTGCATATAAATTGAGAACAATCAAAATCATTTCATTCATCAATAATCAGAAATATCTATCTTCTTTACAGGTAAGCATTGCTTGTGTTCATTGACTTCTTTAGGGTATAGAAATTGTTTAATGTTTGAGATTTTTATAGAAAAAAAATCATTATAATAATTTTGTATTTAGATGTTTAATTGCTTAAAGAATTCACTTGCATTTATAGTATTGATTATTGTAAAAAGAAATGAATTCACTACCAATTTCACATTAGGTAATATTTAGTTTGGAAATAAAATATTTTTTTGAGAAATAAGGAATGTTTTAGTATCCTATTCTAAATTACTATTGTTTTAAATTTAGTCAAACACAGTTCTTCAAAATAATGCATTAATTGCAAATATTGATTTAATACTTTTTGGTCATCATGTTTAGTTAATATTTAATTATCTCATATTCTAAAATGCAGAAATTATACAAATGTATAAAGTTGGTTACTAAGCTTGAAAGAAAGTTGTGATTTTTTATGTATTTATTGTATTTTAAATAAAAACTTTTGTAGATGTATCTACATAGTATTTATATAAAATTTAAATAAAGATCAGTTCATTCATTGAGAATTTGAAAGCTCTGTCTTCCTTTCAGTGAACCCATCATACTTCTCATAGTCTTTCTCAAGAATGTAGATGTATCTACCCAGCTATGTGTGACACCTCTCTCTCTCTCTCTCTCTCTCTCTCTCTCTCTCTCTCTCTCTCTCTCTCTCTCTCTCTCTCTCTCTCTCTCTCTCTCGTATTTGCAATGTCTGGTTTTAATATTTCTAAAACAAACTGAACAAATAAAAAGGAAAAACTCTTGGAAACCCGAGTTAAAGGTGAAACTCCAATATTTATGGATTTATTGGGTTTGTCAAACAGTGACATAAATAAATAAATAAAAAATTGGAATGTATACACTAACTCAACATAAAATGCAGAACTGAAAGGGTGTTAGAACATATATATATATATATATATATATTAAGAATACAAATCATATGGCGAATAACAACCCTTTCAAGCATACTGGATCCACCAAGGGATCACGAATAACAACCCTTTCAAGCATACTGGATCCACCAAGGGATCACGTATGTCAGGGATTGATTAAAATAGATGCAATAAACTGACGATGCAACTAGTCTATACAAGCTGGTTGTATTTATAGTTTTAACACATGTGGAGACAGCCATGTAGAGGTTTACAAACACAACGTTTTTTGTGTTTATTTGTTTGTCGTATATATGTTTTGTATTTGCCTTTGAAAAAGACTCATTAAGAGTCGAAAGCGCTTAGGCTAGTTAGTTACTAGTTTCGTACTGTTCGTCGTCAGTTTATTGCATATATATATATATATATATATATATATATATATATATATATATATATATATATATATATATATATATATATATATATATATATATATAAATAGTGTGTGTGTTACCATATCTTCAGGACACGACAGATTACTTCATAATTACTTCATAAAAAGCAAAGCAAGCTAACCATTACTGCCAGATATATTGATTATTACTGTAGATATCATATGTTTGTATACTTTGTATATTAACATACCGCACAACGAAGGGATACAGGGGTACAAAAATGTTCCCTTGGTATGCTAACATTTGTGTAGGAAAACTGGAGGGCCATCTTGTAGCATCGGTGGAACTTACACCATACCAGTGGGTACGCTTTATCAATGATATAGAAATGAAGTGACAACATAAAAGAGAAAGTCTGTACGATTTCATATCAAAGGTAAACAACTTGTACCCTTCAATAAAATTCCAGCTTAAGCCACATTTTCTTGGACACAACAACCAGACTGGAAGAAAACAAACTCCATATAGACATTTACTAAAATCCAACTGACAAGCACCAGTATCTCCTCCCAGCCATTCTATTTTCCAAGACACTGCATTATTAATATCTCATATAGCCAGGCACTTAGGACATGCAAATTTTTTTTCCAGTGATGAAGTATTCCTAAAAAGGTCTGAAGAACGATCGAAACATTTAGTTTACCGAGGCTACGACAAAGACCTGATTGCAGGCGCCCATGCATAAGCATCTATTTTGAAAGATAAAAATCATCGATATTAACTCCTTGTAAAGATCTGTACAGAGAACATGATTTTAGCAAAGAAACATATTTACGAAATGAAATGTATGCTTTTTTGTACAATGTATTTAAAAGTAAATAAAACTTGTCACTGGAATCCTTTATGTTTATTACTCAATGCACATGCTGTTTCACTACTGGTGTCTGTAAAGTTGTATTCAATGTAAATGGGTTTATTTTGCATCAGACTTGAGATGACACTGCTGTACCTATTGATATCGACGCTGTTAGTGATTTCTTCGGTTATTACGCAATCCATGATAACCCGATTTAGTTGTGATATTCTTCTAACTCGAGATACAGCGAGATAAACTAAATTTGACCACTCAATACGATCATCGATGATTCAAACTTTAGTATCAGTGATAGTTAATCCCTGCGACGAATGAATCGTTATAGCGTACCCTAACGTCCATGGCGATTTATCCATGTTTAACGCGCTCTCGGCAACATCAACAGCGACAAGGACAATATCATTTCACACAAGATTTTGTATTCCTCCACCAGGAATCTCAACATCAACATTTTGTTGTCTAGTATCTGCTGGGCGTTAAACCAACGGTACAGGTAAAGTTGGGAATTTTTCCTTGTGTAACGCATACAATTTCTTTTGTAGTTCGTCACGAACAATTTTTCTACTGGCAACTATCAAATCAGCAGGTTTCCATAGGGTCCAAAAATCATTCATGGATGTTTCTGGAATTACATCACGCATTACTTCAAACTGTACTTTATCTGGTTGTAGTCGTATTAATCTTTTAAATTATTTCAGCGACTCATCAACACCACTATGATCATCAGATATTTCTTTGTTATAATCTGCAAATGTTTTCAGCCACTCATGTGGAGACTGACCAACAAAGGGTGGTGGTTGACCATGGTCGCCACCCATAATCACAGCAGTATTCGTTAGTAATAACCAATCAAGAAATATTTGTAATACCTCCAGAGACACCGTGCATATCTCGTCTCATATGAAAATTTTAGGTATATATATTTTTCACCCATTGGTGATGGGGTCCATATATCTCCGCACCATCTAAAGAAACTATGATATGTACACGTCTTTGCAACTCGTTGCTTTATTTCCCTGGCGAGTTTGTGTGTTGGTGTGAAAACAATCATATCTAAACTCATGAATTGCGTGTTGTTTTACCTGAACCTCAACAACCATTACGATAAACGGTCTTATGTCTAGATACAGGATTATGCACGGATGGTGCAGATGACTTTGATACTTGATTAATTCTGTAATATGTTTCCGCAACTTCAACATCGGCAGATTCACAATAACTAAGTATATTTTCTTGTTTTATCCTCCACGTTCCCCATTCACTATTACCGAGATTTAATGAATCTTTATATTTTTTGTGTACATAAAATGAATCAGTTGCGACTCTAACAGCGTAACGAGGAAATCTATTTATCATCGATAATAGATTTATCGAAACTTAATCTAGCATCGAAGATCTTAAACGAGTAAACTGCGGTGACTCGCCATCAGCATAGCTCATAATGGAACCTAGTTTTGTTTCGTCTGATAAATAAGCATTACATCGGTTTATAAATGTGTTTTTCTCCATCGAATCTGCGATTATGAAATCGAGTTCAGCATCGTCCAAAATCAATCTTGTACAAGTTCCTTTATGATCATGTGATCCTCCTTGTGTAAACTTACCAATTATTTTTCTGCCGGGATCTTTTGCATCGTGTTTAGCATCAAATACATCATGTTCTGGCAACCAAACTTGCTTTTGCACGCCATATGATATAATAGCTTCAGTTACTTTCAACGATATTTAAACTCCAGCATCAAGCATATACCTTAGCAGAACTATTGGCGTCCAACATTTTTCTGAAAAATGTTTTTCAAGCTACGCATAAACAATAGGATGGAGACCTTCTCTAAACTCGAATTATTCTACATGAGCAAATCCGGTTAGGTCAAAATCTGGTAAAGGTCCGTTTATCGCAACCCTGGTCATGTCATGTTTAGGATGCCCAAATCTCTTAAAGTATTTAGAACACTCTCCATATCCAAGAACACTTGCAGAATAACACGCTACCATATTAACTGAGGTAATGTCGTTGTAATTATATTAAGTATTCCACAATCCAACGTGCCCGTATTCTATACAACTTCTCACGACATCTTCAAGAAAGTCTAATCGTGCCGGTTTCCAAGAGTTTTTTTTTCCTGAGCGAAATCAGCAGTAACCGATGGTACTCTAAAACAATTACTTAGTAGTTGTCTAACTTTGACATCATCAGAAGTATATTTCAGCGCAAGTTTTCTTTATAAAGAGATTCTGTACGATAAATATCACCGTTAGACCGTACAAACTGATCATAATGATCACAGAAACAAGGTCACGTTTGCTAATATCACCTATGGCATCGAATACACCATCATGGTAAAATTATACCATTTTTTCTCGTGCAAATACAGTTACAGCATTCGTTCATGCATGTGCGTTATGATCAATGGTTGTTATAGGGTTTCCATTTTTATCTATTTTGGTTTGTACAAAATCTCTCCGGTTAATGTCTTCACTGCTACTGGAAATCTTAATAATTTTTCTAGCTCAGCAACGTCGCTGATAGACGCTCCAGTGTCTTTATCTTTTTCAGCCCATTTATTTTTTACGCCTTAAATCTGTTAAACGTTTCCCCGTGTCGCGTTTGTGAAGTGTTCTATAATTCGTTCAGCCACACAGTTTATCCTCGACCTTTTCATTTTCTTGAGATCCTCAACGTCAGGTTTATAATGTAACGGATAGAGCGAGTACACAACAGCAGGTACTGGATAAGATCGCTCATAATACGGCTTGTCGATTTTAGTCAGTATTCCTGGTTTGGAATTTTCAGCAAGGATAATATTATTACCTGACTTCTGGACGGATTCGCGCTTGTCTCGGATGATCTAAATATCATCCTCTGTATTTACAATACATATTTCCGATCATCGAGGTAGTCAATGATTTCTCTTGCTCGTTTGTCATTCGTCACATAGGTAGCATTTCCAATCTTGAATGTGGACCACACATGCACTGCACCATCGTTGCGGAACTCCTACTTGGCTTCACGGATGCGTTTAGTTATATCAGAATTCGTTAAAGCTAGATCTTCCATCGAGAAACTAAATTTGTGCAGTC